>ML119899.1:0-47907 GCA_003788565.2 Ascobolus immersus RN42 | reverse complement strand
GTGTTTTTGCTTATTTGCTACGCGTATACTTTGGCTTAGCTTACAGATTGCAAGATGCAGTCGGGATCGTGTATTACTTGCGCGTGTCTTTGCTAATTATGTACATTGTGGTATATTCTCAGTGCATACGACTTTGTCTTTTTTTTGGAGAATCCTGGTATTTGTCCTGGTTTTTTTCCTGGTTTTACACCTAAAAACGACATGCATATTATGTGTATGTTTACATTGAAATAAGCAGTTCCGCTTGCTTCGCTTAAATAAGCAAATCCTGGTTTTTTTTTTTACCATAGGGCACTGTCGGATGACTGCTTCATTTTGGAGGGCAAGGCGGGCTTCGAACGTTTCGGGTTCAATGGTGACATGTTCGACGTCGGCCGGAAGAGACTGGGCCGCCTTTGGGATTCTGTTAGTATTGTGTGTTCTGATCCTGGATTATCGGTACTTACAAGGAAGGATTGCGAAGTGGACATGAGACGAAGAGTATCGAGGATAGATTAAAACCGCTCGTAAGACACAGTACAGTTGACTTGCGCAATTGCGGGAAAGCTCGAGTTGGAGGTCTTGATTCGTGTTTCGCGAAGGTTGCTTGAAGGCGCTTTTGGACTCGGATCAAGCCGCAGTTCAGTTGATTCCGCTCCTGATCGACTGAGGAAGGATACAAGTAAAAACTCTGAGGCGATCATCGAAAGAATAGTGGTTGCGTTACCCCGCAAATTGATGCAGCTCCCCGTCAGGAAGGCACCGGTAGTACCTAACCTTCCTCATAAACACGACGCCAAGCCTCTTAAACACTGACACGCAAGCATGCTTACGCAAAACGCTCTGCACAACAATGACAGTTCTTCGAACGAAAGGTGGATCTAGTACAGTTGATATCGCTCTTGAGGACATTGAGCGTAGATAGAACGACCTGGCCTGCAATGTGCGATCCTAACAGGCATCTCCAATCGTGTAGCTTACTTACCGCCACTTGGAGACTGCAGTGAGACATCAAAGCAATATCATCATAATATCAGCCTGCGAGCTCACCCCTCCGAGTCCATCTTCAAATACCTCCGAGTCCAAACCCTGCTCTCAATAGAACACTCTCCCAAATAGCTCTTAATCTGCCGTATCCCAATTTCCAAAGCAATCCTAATCAGCGCCACTTGCGTCTCACGAGCTAATCCCAATCTCACTCACTCGTAAGGTCACCATTTCCCATCCCCCCGTAAATCCCCACCAAGCTCTTGGATCCGGCACCCTGCTACTTCTTTCAAGTGCGTCCGTGCAAACCTTCGGATATCTTCTGGTTTGCCTGACCAAACACTCCAAAGTGGTCAGTAATTGCGATAAGCAACAACTGCTTCCTGTGGAGAAGCTCAAAGTGGCCAGTTCGTTGGTATTTTAAACCGCCGAAACCCGTTCGATTTGCAAGCTTGGCCGTGAATCCACGCACGTTGCAGAGCGCCTGGCACCACAGAGGAGATAGATCGATGGATCAATAGCGGGTACCAATACCAAAATCTTCGATGGTCACTACGATGAAATACGAATATGATGCCAGACGAATAGAAAACTGAAGATGCGGAGATCACCATGGAAAGCTCTCCTGGGAGATAAACCCCTGCAGCTGCTCAGTCCATACATTGCAAGTGCCTCCAGATCCTGCTCTCCACCGACTCCGACCTCAATCCCAACAAGAACTTGAACAGCCCCCTCCCTACCAGGTGGTCGCTCCCATCCGGTGCTTTTCTCCCCTCCCTAGCCGCCAGCACACAAGCTTCCAGGTACCTGATAATATTCCCCGCAGCAGCCTCCAGGGCCATCTTGATCAGCAGAAACTGCTGTTCGCGGGCAAGCCCCAAAGTGGCTCTGTAACTCAGTTGCCTGAGGAGATAATCGCTTGAAAAATTGGTGAAATACTCCTCGATGGCGGGAACAATGGATCGTGTGTAGGCGAAATCGAAACCGTAGGCGTATGGAATGGCAGAGGCGTATATGAGGGCGATACCGACGAAGAAGCCAAATCTGCTGAGATTGTTTTGAAGGTCGGTGAAGTGCTGTAGTTGGTGATGGTCCCATGGTCGTGATGTACGGCCCCGATAGTTCACTGGGTCGGGTATTGTCCTCGTCACGAATATCCACTCAACGTAATGGTAGCTGTTTTCCGTTGCGTTCACATCATCTTGAGCGTTGAAGCTGCCAGGAAGATGTCCCATCTGCCCTGCAAGAAACCAAAGGAATTCAGGCAGGCCCCTATCGACATCCTCCATCACTCTGATACTCTCAACGTACTCCTTGAGCCTCCCAAAGCTTCCAGCTTCAACAAACGCCTTCTCGATGACACCACTTCGTTGTATGGCTGCAAGGTAAACGCCAGACACAGAGAGGATTTTGATATCCCATCGATCCCATTCGTGCTCACGTTTGCATTTGTTATAAAGGTTGGTGGAAGTGAAAAGATGGAGATTGCTGTTATTGACCTTTTTCTGATTCGAAAGCAGCTCAATCATCAACTCGATGTAGTCGCTGAAAAGCAAGGTACCAGCATTGAGATTCTCCTTCCACTCTTCCGTCACCGCTTCATTCTGGAGTGAGAGGCGGGTTTCGAAACTGTCGGTTTCGTTGATGCTGTGCATGTGCTTGTCGTTTATCGGCGATGATTGAGCTCTCGGTACCTACAGCGAATCAGTATTGTCCATTACGAACCCAGTTTACTCACTTTCGAAGATAGCGACAGCATCTATTCGAGCTCGACCTTGGAGCCTTGACGTGGGAACAACGGCTCACCATGAATACCACTCGAAATAGTACCCAATGGAAGGAACAGCTGAGAAAGAGGGTTATTCTTGCGTGGAGCAAGACAAGTGAAGGGAATATGGAGCCAAATTTGCTTTGAGATTTTTTCTTTAGCCACTGACCGGAGGATGTGAGTTGTAGGGCTGAGAAGGTAAGCACAGAGAGTTGGTGGTTACCCCGCATGGACCTCCCTTTCAGGAAGGCGACGGTGACGTATATCCGCTTCCTGTTAAACAGCCAAGGCCAAGGAGCAGAAACACACCCAAGTGTTTATTGCGAAAGTTAAACCAAACACAGACCCTGCGTTGAGCGGAACATGAGCCTCATCACTTGATACTACTCTTTTAGAGAACGTTGAACATATATTCACATAGAAGGCCTCCAGATGGTGAGGAGGTTGCTCAGCAATCGTGCGAACCAATATAGAGTCTGGCATCTCACTCTACAATCCGATCACACTCCGTACTGGTGAGTGAGGCCGGTAGATTGATGGATCGGAAGAAGCAACACGATTGGCATGGCATCAGCATCCCAATTCTCCGAGTCCAACTCCAGATGCCTCCAGATTCTGCTCTCAACAGACTCCGATCTCAACTCCAACAGAAAGTCCATCATCCGTCGACCCTTCATCCACTCTGTCGCCACAGGAAGTGTCTTACTTCCACCCTCAAGCTCCACAACACAGGCTTGCAGATACCCCTTGATTTGCCATACTGCAAAATCAAATGCCATCTTCATCAACGCCAACTGCACTTCACGAGCCAGCCCAAGTTGAACCCTCTTAAACAAAAACTCCCGAAACATCCTCATGGTGACCAAACGCTCTGCATTCTCTTCAATGCTGGTGGCTATCTCACTCCATTCACCATCCTCAGGGTCATCAGAGTCCAGGCCGTGGACTTGCTGGATGGCTGAGGCATACAGTAGCGAGATTCCGATGAAGAAAGTGAACCGACTGAGCTGATTCTGGATAACCAAGGAGTATTTCGCCGCCTGGGAGTTCAGATCATCCCAAGTGGCCCATCATAAGTCTCAGTGACGAACAAGCAAACATGTTGCTGCAGCCCGTGTCCACTCCCAAGCTCCAACCCGACTCCTGCAATCCTTCCTCCCAGAAGTCCAAAAACTCCCGCAGAACCTCATCCACATCTGCCAAACACCGAATCGAATCGATATAGCACCAAATGGCGTCGAGAGCTGCTCCATCCGAGAACCGATCCTCGATAATCATATCCTTCCTCAGCATCACAAGCAGGCCACTCGAGACTGAAAGTCTTCTAAATCCTGAAGCCTTCCATGACCCCCGCGCGGACCTGATCTAGTTGTGGAAACTGGATGACCCCCTGTGGCGTAGGCTTCCTCGGTGATGCTACCCCGGCAGGAGAGAAGTTCTATCGCGAGTTTGACGTAGTCGCCGAAGAGGAGGGTACCGGATGTGAACTGGGCTCGCCATTCTTGTATGGTGGATTTGATCTGGGTGGCAATTCGAGCTTCCAAGCTGTTGAAGGTCGCGTTCGGGGGGCTCGAGTCGCCAGTTGAGCTTACCGGCGTCCGTTCCACCTATGGGAATGTCAGTTTTGCCAAACCGGGTTGATTTGGGGGAAATATCGTACCTTCGAGATCAGCTCCAGAATCGTTTCCACTCGAGCGCCACGCATCTCGTTCGCGAGGAAGGCGAAATAGATCTACGAGGTGTGGTATCACTCCGAGTACGAGGTTGCGAGATATGACACACGTAAGCTGTCTCTCACTCTCCCTTCTTATGAGGTCTCAACTTGACATCTCCAAGATATCGCGAGGCTGAGCAAACTTGACATCTCAACGTGTGGTGGTTACCCCGCTTCCACCTTCCTTTTTCCAACATGACGTCTCCTCGCTCCGCACTTAACCACTTTGCCAAGTCCTTCAAACCCCACCAAATTCAACTTAAACGTCCCGCGGAGTTGAGGGTCAGTCGAAACATAAACTCAGTCAACTCGTTCAGATCAGTAGCTTCCAATAGGATTCGTCTCGGGACAAGTATGTAACACACGTATGAAGATAGATATAACAGTTTCCACAGCTGCACTCGAAGTTGGGAGTTCTTGTAGTTGACTTTGAATTCCTCTGGATGGAAAGCAGAAGACTACTTACCCTATTAAATAATATAGATTTTTCTCGTCTTTTAGTGACGGCATTGGCCAGTAATAAAAAAATTAAACTTAATAAAAGCATTTTCGTATATTTTACTCGGTGTATACTTTGAATTGAACAAAGATAAGTTGTACCACAAACAACCGTTTTACCATTTAACTATATTCACCTTCTTTAGTCGTCCTAGGGCCCCTGGAAATAGAATAGAATGTAATTTAGAATTCAATTGAACCGAGCTGCGCAGCCAGCTCGAATCTTCATCTCGGTGCAGTTGCCATAAGCTAAGTGGTCAGCTTTGGAGTTTTCCTTTCAATCTTGCGTTTGGGAACTCATTGCAGCGCTTCAGTAAGAACATGGACTGGAAAGGTCAGTTTACGGCACCATCAGGCATGAACCTAAAGTACTGCATGCTTGAAGATCTTGAAAGGTAACAATCAAAACCTCCGACCTTAAGCCTTGGACACCCTCAACATACGAGCCATGATAGTATAACATCCAACATTAGGTACATTCGGAGCCTCAGATATCCGGGTCCATCTTCAAATATCTCCAGATCCGACTTTCAACCGATTCCGCCCGCAGCTCCACAAAAAAGGCAACCAACCCTCCGCCCTTCATATGGTCTGCTGCCTTTGGAAGCTCGGCTGCGACCCCTCCTTCCAGTGCATCCATGCACGCTCTCAAATAATTCCTGACCTGCCGAATCACAATCTCCAGTGACATCTTTATCAACATCAACTGCACCTCTCGGGCCAATTCTAGCTGGACCCTACGTGCTAGTTCGTCCCATTGCATGGAATAGTCATGCTTGAAAACGCTATGTTGGTAGTAGTCCTCGATACAATTGAATACCTCGCAGAAAGGTTCGCTTTCGTGGTAAAGCCGGTGCCTCGAGCTTGGTTTGGGGTCTGGAGGGACACTGTAGGCAGTTTGGAGACTGATTGCCAATAGAAAAGCAATCCCAATGAAGAACTGGGATCTGCTCAGCTGGCTTTCCAGTTCAAGACAGCTATTCAGTGCTGTTGGACTCATTTTTTCCCTTTTCGGACAGTCTTTCAGCTCGTTCGCGAATATCCAGACCTCCTGGGTTGGAGGAGTCTCGCCTCGCTCTATTTCCTCGCGCGAATAAGCGAGAGAACGGCCGTCATAGAACACCTCAAAACTTCTGCTCGAGCTCGCCGTATTGAACTTACTCTGCAAGAAATACAAAAGTTCAGGGAGCTCCTTATCAATATCTTCTAGATACTGAATAGAGTCGATGTATCTCCAGAGCATGGCAATTGTAGGACCGTCCGAGAATTGATCCTCATAGAAGTTAGAACCCATTACTCCTAGTACAACAATGCAAAGGGCCATTGCGGCTGCTCACTGAATAATAATAATCTTTCCAGATTCCCTCGATAGATCCGTCGACAACGTACAGAGTTCTGGGTCGTGCTGGATCCCAATCCCGAGCTTTTGCGATGTTCTTGTGGAACTCGTCAGCCTGGAAGAGATGCATGTTATCCGCATTGATATCCGGTTGCTTCGAAAGGAGCTCAATTGACAGCGCAACATAGTCTCCAAAAAGCATCGTGCCGGATGCTACTTGCTCTTTCCATCCGCGGATTGCAGAGTCGATTTGGATGGCGATGCGGGATTCAAGGCTTTCGGAGGACGTAGAGCTAGCCAACGGCTCGAGAGCCTCGGCCTGAGGAGGGTCAGTCTTGTTCAAATGGAGGCGCTTCACTTACTGAGCGTTTTGTCATCGAAATACTGATATACTAAGACTCGGACCAAAACTGAAACAATGGACGCGAGAATACTGCTGAGCTGAAGCTAGGTACGTCGCGTCTTGATGTACGAGTACGTGTGAGATCCGGAGAGGAGGTCGGACGTTTGAAGGAACGGTAGTATACGAGTGAAGGGTTGCGCTCTGTCGTGTATAGCCAGCAGACCCCTCAGGGTGGATAACGCATCGCGAGGCTGAGTAAGGGAAGCTGAAGAAATTCGAGATGGTGGTGGTTACCCCGCATCGACTTCCCCTTCAGGAAGGCAGTGACGTCTCCTCACTTCCTTCCCAAACACCCCCGCCAAGCACCCCCAAACCCTCCAAACTGTTTCCTTCAAACCGCCATCCAAATTTTGACGGTCGGTCGAAACTTTTCCACCAGCAACCACCTCATTGCCGAAGCCGTCCCCGCCATCGCCCAAACATCGCCGTAGCGCACCTCCTCCCACACCCGCCATTGACCCGAGTCCTCGTCGTCAGCACATCCATCACCGAGCTCGAAGCCCGAAATCCCACCTCTCGAACTAAAAACAAATCCGAGACGAAAACAAAGACGAGACGAGCAAGACGAGCAAGGCCGAACGACGGAGGAATCTCGAAGCTTCACAAAAACATCTACCCTCATCACTAAAACCTCATCACCATCACATAATCAGCAATGGCCGATCATACTAGAGATCCTTGCCCTTGGGTCATCCTCAACGACTTTGGCGGAGCCTTCGCTATGGGAGTACGTCCACCTCATCAGCCCTCATCTTCTATCCACTTGCCTCCCACAAAACCCATCACCAACTTCCCCATCACCTCTCCATCACAACCCAACTTTGAGCCTGACTAACCCTTTCCCCAGGCAGTAGGCGGCACCCTCTGGCACGGCATCAAAGGTTTCCGCAACTCCCCCTACGGCGAGCGTCGCCACGGCGCCCTCACCGCCCTCAAAGCCAGAGCCCCAGTCCTCGGCGGCAACTTCGGCGTATGGGGTGGTCTCTTCAGCACGTTCGACTGCGCCATGAAAGGCATCCGCAAGAAGGAGGATCCCTACAACGCCATCACTGCCGGCTTCCTGACTGGTGGAGCGCTCGCCATTCGTGGTGGCTGGAAGGCGGCTAGGAATGCTGCTATTACTT
This sequence comes from Ascobolus immersus RN42, assembly GCA_003788565.2. Lineage (NCBI taxonomy): Eukaryota > Fungi > Ascomycota > Pezizomycetes > Pezizales > Ascobolaceae > Ascobolus > Ascobolus immersus. Next base: position 40,095 of record ML119899.1, on the reverse strand, counting down.
GCGGCATCTTGTTGGCGGTTATTGAGGGTGTGGGTATCGGAATCAACAGGATGATGGCGCCAGATACGGCGGCGCAGCAGCCTCCGCCTCCTCAGTCGGCTTAGGTTGTGGGTGATTGCGGTTTGGTGGGATGATGGTGAGGAGTGGAGGTTGAGTAGGAGTGGAGGGGACATGGAGGGTGGTTTTTTCATTCATTTGTGCTGGCTTGTCGGGCATGTTCGGGCGTCTGCATCTCGTCTTGTTGCGAAGTTTGGCATTATAAACTCTACTCTGTTTCAGGTGTTTAGCATGTTGGTGGGCGGATTATGGGTGGACATTCTGTCCTATTTCGTATCGTGTCTAGACGGGTCATGAGCATGGAGGGGGATGCTCAGTCTATTTTTCCGTACTTCTTTTTTCGGTTACTTTTATCAGCTCGGTTCTCTTTTCTTCTATTTATACTTCTTTTTCTTTCTTTTTTTCTCTGGCGCAGTGGGATACACAAAAGTCGAAGCTTTTTTCGTCGATTAGCAGGCTCGAAAGGGCGGCTTGTATTTGTACTATATTATCTTTTTCTGCTCGTTCTTGTTTCCTTTGTCGATTGTATAATAAGACCTAATCTTCCAATGCAAGGCTGTTTTGGCAAGATATCCTCACTTCTTCTTTCTGTTCTTCAGCTCGTTTGCTTCGCCTTGGATTGGTTAATTTCGCTGTTCTTGCACTCGTGGTCGAACATTGCGGGTTTTCTTGATGGTTAGAGAGCAAAAACATGGGTCGTCGAGCAACGCCATGTATTATATTTCACTGCTCACCATGTTTCAGGGATGCACAGCATGATCATATGAGCAAAACATTGAAGGCTCTCTTTAAGCATGAGCAAAAGGTTATTTCATCTATTCGGATACCGGGAATTGAACCCGGGTCTTGTGAGTTCTTGATGAGAGTCACAAATGATAGCCACTACACTATACCCGACTGTGATGCACGCTGTGCTTTTTTGCGTTTTATAATGTTTCAAAAAGCTGATCTCGCGGCGAAAACTGGAGACTCGGTTCGCTTTCCAAAACATACAACACCGAGGGTTCCCGTGTGGTCACCCACCACGGTACTGACTCGGCGATCAGAAGCTTGACTATGGGAGAGCGGACGGGATCCCGTATTGTCTTCAGTCTATGGCCGTATGTGCTGTTATGGGCAATTTTTTGCATATTTTAGAAAGGCCAAACCTGACCAGTGGAGAATATCGTTCTTCCTCCCACCGGGACTACGCTCCAGTTCACTTCCGGGCAAAAGCAAAAACCGTACAGCACCCAGGATTCCCATGTGGTCACCCACCAGGGTACTAGCTGGGCGATTGGCAGCTTGATTAGGGGAGAACGGACGGGATCCCATGGTTTCTTCCATCTATGGACGTACATACCAGCAAAGCCTTCTCTGTACTATAACCAATCCGAGTTTGCTGCGTGTCTGGGACAATTTCTTCGTTGTCGCTGAACTCCCGCCCCAACTGGTTCACGACCGTGACTGCTATGGACCTCTGCCATCGTAGGTAACAAAAAATGCACCCAAAACATACGACACCTGGGATTCCAACGTGGTCACCCAACGTAGTACTAACATGGCGATTCGAAGTTTAACTATGGGAGAGCGGACGGGATCCCGTGCTTTCTACGATCTCTGGCCGTATGTGAAGGAACGGCGCAATTTGCTTTCTGTAACGCGAACGAAACATCGAAACTGCAACAGAAGCTGGCGTGAGAGTTCTCTCTGGAGAAAAATGCCCACAGGCCAGGTGTACATAGCTCGAGAAGTAGGGTGGTGGGGAGTGGGAAGCTTTACGAAAGAAAGGAAGGAGATGTTACAAGCGTTATACCGCTCTTACTTTCATGCACATATACAAGCTTCGATGGTCCAACGGTAGGATACTTGCCTTCCACTGAGATAGCAAGTGGCCGGGGTTCGACTCCCCGTCGCTGCAATAACCTTTTGCGTTTTTCTTTTGACATTGGTGGGAAATGACATGAACTGAAAATTAATTTGCATATAGGTCCTTCCTGTCTCTTCTTTTAGCGAACGTAACGAATAATCACAGATTGGCTTTCACGACTGCTGTTCTGCTTTGATCCTTCCTGCATCCTTTTGATCTTTGAAATACAGTTCTCGCTTGTGAAGCTTCTCGTGATCCAGTCACCTGCAGCCAAGCATCTCCAAACCTTGGCTCTCCTCAACGACACACGACACCAGCCACTCACCACACAGCACCACTATTCAACCGGACAAGGCCAGTATTCTACAGATTCCATATATTACACCCCCCTCCTACACCACTAGCATTACCTACAAAATCTACACCATATTTACACGCAGCACTTCACGTTTGCTCTCTACCTGTCACTTCTACTAACGACACGAGCATACACCGAAGTCACTACAACACCAACACAACTACAATCTATCTCGTCCCCGTGCTATGTACGAATAAAGCAGAATGAACACAAAGGAAATAAGACAGGAAAATACAGCTAGGAAAGAAAACAAAAAACTTTTTTTACACCAGTTTCCAATATGCAACGCAACAACGCAAAAACACAATCTTCCCATCTCTCACCTTCCTCTATGTCTCCCCTTTTATCCCCAACTGGCACTATCCAAAGCTAGCCTAGGAACAAGAAGGAAATAAAGCAAGTGATGAAGAAGGAAAAGAAGCGGGCCAACTCAGTGAGCAAGCCCGCCCCATAAACCAAAGCCAAAAAACGAGACTAATCACAAGATAAAACTCAAGATATCTCGCAACAAGCCCATACTAAATAAAAACAACAAAAAAAACAACGAAATCAATGCCCAACACCTTTTAAAACGAAACACCAAATGAACCCATATGTACTTCCCCAAATCTCAAGTTTTCTCTCCAATATGTCCGACGGCTCCCCTCTAGATCAATATCCAACACCACAAAAAGCTGACAAAACATGGCAAAAACGAAACGCAACAACGCACCTCTTCGCCCAAAAGTCACCAAGCAAGCAAGCAAGACCCGCCGGTCCCGCTCCGCCCCACGTCCCGACCGAACGCCTTCGCTACCGCTATCGCCGTCGCATATATCCGACCCTAATCGAACTGGAAGAGCACACTAATACTCTCGCCATGATGCACGCGTCTAATAGCCTATTCTCACGTCAGCCTCTGCACCACCGATCAATTCGCTTCGTCCCCCGCCAGGGGGGCCGCCACCAGGGGGGAAGCCAGGAAATCCTCCTCCTTCACATGCGGGACTTCCACCTCCTCTTCTCTCGCAAGAGGAGGTTTCCCATCCCGTTTTCCTTCTTCTCTCCGCTCATTACAGGACATAATTACCTCAGCAAACACGCCCGCCACGTCGAGCACCTCCAGCTTCGTACAACGCCTCAAATGTTCCTCCTGTGGCACCGTATTCGTCACGACTAACTTGTCCACCTCACTCTCGTTGATCCTCTCGCACGCGTCTCCCGACAAGACCGCGTGCGTCACAAGCGCATACACCTTTGTCGCGCCCTTCTCCTTCACAAGCTTCGCTGCCCGAGTGATGGTCACGCAGGTGTCCGCCAAGTCGTCCACGATGATGGCTATCTTGCCTTGCAAGTCGCCGACCAGCATCATGGTGGGTTCGGGGCGGTAGCGCCCAGGGGTGCGTCGGACGGATCCGTTTGATTCGCCCATTGATTCGGCGACTTCGTCGGCCCAGGAGGAGACGAAGGCGGGGGGGTAGTGTTCGGAGAGGTCGTTGCGGTCGTTGACTTTATGGATGAGGGCGAACTCCATCTGGAGGGAGTCCGCGAGCTGGGTAGCTCTCTTTGCGCCTCCAGCGTCGGGCGAGACGATCACCAAGTCGCCCGCCGAAGAAGGGATGTTGCGCTGGATGTAGCGCTTGAGGAGTGGGCGGGCGTAGAGGTTGTCGACGGGAATGTCGAAGAAGCCCTGGTATTGGGCGTCGTGGAGGTCCATGGTGATGATGTGGTCTGCTCCTGCGCAGGAGAGGAGGTCGGCGACCAGAGTGCCGGCTTGGGCTACCCATTGGCGGTAGCCAGAGTTGGGCTTGTAGGTGTGGTTGAAGGGGTTGCATTCGCCGCCGGATAGGGACGGAGTTGGGGGCTTGTTGAGGTGGGCTTTGTGGGCCATGACGGCCTCGTAGGCGGAGGTTGGGTCGGGGAGGGAGTCGGTGGTTTCGGAGCGGCGGAGGGGGGTGGGTGGGCAGGAGCGTTTCTCCTTGGGTGGTGCTGGAGCGGCAGCATTGCGTTCGAGGGCGGCGTGCGAGAGGGCCTTCGATAGTGTGTCGATTGGGGTGGAGGTTGGGGAGGTGTCGCGGGTCTCGTTTGGAGTCTCGGGCCGGGAGTCGCCACGGACTGATGGGGCCTTGGACAGGGGAGCGCCGGTCTTGTTGTATGGGATATCGGGTTGGCGGGAGTAGGGAAAGAGGGGCATGACGGCGGTGACGGTTTTGGCGGAGGCAGTCTTGCAGGCCGAGATGGTGATGAGGAGCTCCATGAGGTTGTCGTTGACACGGCCCGAGCCGGATTGCACCACGTACACGTCCTTACCACGGACCGAATCTTGAATCTCGACTCGCGTCTCGCCTACGGCGAATTTGGAGAGGATGGTTTGGGCGGGCGGGATGCCGAGCATGGCGCAGATTCGGGTGGTGAGCTGCGGATGCGAGGAGCCGCCGACAATGACGATGTTGCGGACCATTGTGAGGGATTGGAGGTGGTGATGGTGGTTAGGAGAGTGTTGTTATTGTTGCGATCGATCCCTTTCAGTCTCGAGGGTTTGACGTGTTGGGGAGAAGCTTGATTTCTGGACAAACGTCGTAACGTCAGTAGAGTTCGCAATCGGTTTGGCAGTTGTGTCATTACCGGCTTGGTCGATCAAACCTCGTAATTAGCCAGGAAGCTGCAATTCAACCAAGATCAAAGAAAAGATCAACAGGGTAGAGAAGGCGGGCTTTTGGTGGGAGAAACCCTTTCGAGGAGTTGGTGATGGAGGTTGGGTTTTGCAGGAGAAAAAAGAGAATTGGGAAAACAAACACTGGCCGGAAGGGTCCCATAAATCATCTCGCCAAATTTTTTTTCTCATCTCAACCCCAGCGCCCGCCCAGACCCGTGAAATAGCCGAAAAATGTGCACCTGCCAAGAGATGGCCCGTGCAACGCTGTGTGACATTGTGTTTTGTTTGAGAGAAACAATTGGACTCGAACCACTCAGGCACATGGTCTCATCGTGCCGTTGTTTGGGATGCAAGATCAGATGCAGAAGGGACGGGAAGTTCATGGGATTGGTGAGCATTTCCATCTGCTGTCTCAAAGGTTCACGATAACGGAAGTTGAGAGGTTCCCACATGATCACGACCTCAACTCGAAGCTAGACGTTAGGCTCGGAGAAGGCCCGCCTTCCTTGAGGCTCGAGGCGAAAACTGCAGAAAAAGTTTCGCCTACCATCGGCTCGACATCGCGTTTGTATTGCGAATCGATAATTGGATGATTCGTTCGATGTTGCGGTTGCTGCATGCGGATGCGAACGTTTCTGAGCGATGCGTTCGCATTTGTGCGGAAGGATGTAAAGATCCGTTCGTGCTTGATATTGTCGTGACCAAATAAACAACTGCAAGTTCTTCCGGTTCCAAAAATATGTTCATTTTCGCATCCATTCAAAATGATGCGGAAATGAATATCTTGAGGTCCTACTGGGGATCGAACCCAGGTTGTCAGAAGTCGATTGTTAGGCAAATCAGAATCTGAAGTGATACCGCTACACTATAGAACCCGATGATGATGAACGCTCGTCTTTAACTGCATTTTGGACCAAAATGTTCTGAACGATTTGTCGGGCCCGAAGCACCGGTACAAAAGCCAGCCTCTTTTCCCTTTCGCTTTCTCACCCGCCCATCCACCTTTTCCACCGCCCAACAAACAATCCCATAAACAAGTACACACGAATGTCACTGGCTGCATGAAAGAGAAAAAATCAGTCACGAGATTTCAGCAGACATGAGAACAAGTTCGCTCTGCAGTGAATAACGTTATAACACCTTCTGTGTACACCCACTGGCATTCAAGAGGCATCAACGTCAATTACCCGTGACAACCTCATTTAACGGGGACATTGCCATCTCAGCGATTAAGGCACGGCGCTCGCTCAGGAACGTCTCAATCTGCACTAATTGAGACCAAACATTCACGAGAAGTACCCACCTATTCTTGAAGTGACAATTAATGCCACGAGTACTGTGCACGTGTACCGCAGTACATAGTATGGTTCTGTTCGTGTCTACGTGACAGAACGCAGCATCTTCACCGACTCCACGCAAGCTTTCTGTTGAGCAACATGTCAACAGCGCCCTCATTCTGGCTTACGAGTGTATACGTATACTTACTTTAGAGGTCTACAAAAAACCACACAATGACACGATCACAATACAACTCTACACAGTTCGGAAATACGAGTATTGTTTGCCTCGATCCATATTCCTAACATGCGACAAAACACAGACACGTCTCGCTCAGAGAACTAACAGCACCGCGAATCTCGACACGAAAAAGGTTATACTCCATTTGATACGTATTTATAAGTAGAACCAGTCAAGGGGAAGATGCTACGGTACTAAAGACCGAGGAAGATAAGTAGTTGACGGTACGAGACTCTAGAGACTGAGCCAACAGAAAACAATGGTCGCAATTAAGCACGGAGGAAGAACTACTAAGAGGTACAAACATCTTCACTTTCCCAACACGCATACGACGCAAAGAACAGAACCGCCCGCTCTCCTTTCCGACTCGCAACTCCCATACACTCTTTGCACTTTCCTCCTCACAGCAACAAACTCCACTTACGCAAGAAGATTATTCACGAAACCATCAAGAATCATCAGATCACGAGTTTCTAAAAACACAACCGTAGAAACCGGCACTCCGCAAATGTCACGTCACAAACATATCCGTTACATACTACAAAGTACTCTTCGCAAGACGACCAAAGGCAGTCACTCACGAGTATATACCAATGCAATGGGGACGACGTCCAGGATACCGTAGTAATCAAGACTCGGACACGGTATAACACATTCAGAAGCTTCTCAACCGACAAACTCTCGGAAACCCCAACGAGAAATACCCATTGGTTCTACACACTGGCACCAGGAAAGACTACTAACACGAGCGCAATGCTGCCGCCAGTTCCTTTCATGTCAGGGTTTACATATAACTTGCAACTTGGTGGAGCAAGCATCCGACACGTCAAGAAGTATTATGCCGGCTTTACCATACTACCATTGGAAACATACGAGAATACGTGCCATTCATGGGCTTTTCTGACGGTAAGTATCTTGAAAGAACTCTCGTCTGGGAAACGCATCATATCACGATACAAAGACAGATACCGGAAGATCAGATTGTTCACTTTGAGCACGTTTGCACTGAAAAGAGCTCGAGCACGAAGAAATCTAAAAGAAACAGATATGTGAAGCCAGACACGAAAGCAAATGATGCAAACCTGAAAGTACTGCCAACAACAATGAGGAGTTTAAGGTACGAGTACTTGTACACTCTCTTCAACCAACTCACCAAATGATACGTCCACAAACAACATACTAGTAGTAATTAAAGAACGTTCAGTACCACGAGACTACTAGTAATAAGCAACACGACTAAAAAGGACAAGAGATGTACAAGTACCTAATTCAGATAGGGGGACGACACAGGTAGACACCAATGTTACGCATGCCGTTGAAGACGATACACAGAATCTGAACATCTGGAGCAAGTGTTGAAATACGGATACTAAGTAGCTGCAGATCCAAGCTTGCAAGAGAAGCCAACACGAAACAGCGAAGTTGCATTCGAATTACGCTTTACACAATGATCAAACACCACTGGCAAAACCCGGCCACGCTCTCAAGCATCCAACTACCACGAATTTACGAGATCGACTAAGTGGGCAGCGAGAAATGGTACGAGCAACAGTAAGAGCCAATTACCTCCCATCAGATACAGGAACACAACTACGTTCGACCACAGCACAATTTCAACGTGCGGTGCAGGCGTTGGACCACGCTTTTCTCAGCCAGTCATCAAAGTACCCCACGTTCTACGTCTAGTATGGAGCATCCAGATATATATATATATCAAGAATATCCGAACCCTAGACGAAAGGAAAAAGTGAGCAGCCACGAGCAACGGAAAGAGTCGTTCGTGTCAGCAGTGATACGTCTTATCCCAAGTACAGCAACATCTTCCTCACCAAACACCGCCAACACGATTGAAGAGGGACACCAGCGGTTGCATCGCGCATCACGCTTCAAGAAGAGGAGATAGTGCTGGCTTCTCACGGTCGCAAGTATTAAGAGATCAAGGGGAACGCGAGGCCTGCAGGTAAACAAACACGAGCAGTAGAAAGAGTCCAAAGTGTCCACAAACAAGTCCACATCACGTTTCGCTCTCACACAAGCGCACGCAGGATACACGCAGGTGGCACTAGACGCCACAAGTAAACTGAAGAAGACCGGAGCTGGACGACAGAATTACATTTGGAGAATCAAGATCTGCATGCATCGCCCACGAGCAAGCCAGGCACATAGCAAGAATTAGAAAACGGAATGTTCCCCGTACGAGCCCATAAACAGAGGCAACGAGGATACGAAATAACAATGCATTTTCCCCTACCATAACCCACCCATAATCTTAATCCATAAACCCATATAAGTTACCTCTAATCAACCTCCACCTCTCCTCCCCTAAAGCCCCTTCAAGTCCCTCCCCTTAACCCGATAAACAAACCTCCTAATCTTCCTCAAATCCTGCCTCCCATCCGTCTCCACCCCCGAACTAACATCCACCCCAGCAACGACATCTCCCGCTTCTTCTATCACCTCAAGGACATTCTTCTCGTCCAAACCACCAGCCAACAGAATCTCCTGACCCTGCTTGGCAACCTCCTGTATGCCCGAAACCTCGACTTGTTGTCCCGTCCCTCCCGCTCCAGCATCGATTAAGGCAGCGGCGTGCAGGCCAGTGGTGAACATCCCCTGTTCGCCTGGACTAAACCGTCTGATAACCGGCACCGGGATGAGGGTTGCCCATTCGAGCGGTTCATGCCCGTGGAGCTGGACGATATCCAAATCCAGCAACCTCGTCATGCTCAGGACATACTCCAACGGCTGATCCCTAAACACACCCACCAACAACGCCCTATGCGGACTACTCAACAAATGCCTCGTAGTATGCGTGAAATACCCCACCGCCTTATTCCTAAACTGTTGCGGCGGGTGAGCCATATGCGGCACTGACTTCCCCACGGGGCTCTGCAACGGCGTATCGATGCCGCCCTTGCCGGTGGTGTGGACGACGTCAGAGATTGCCTTTGCGACGGGGACGGAGATGGTGCGTTTTGTGTTTTCGGCGAGGATGATGCCGACGAGGTCGGCGCCGGACTCGACGGCGACTTTGGCGGCTTCGACGGTGCGCGTGCCGCAGATCTTGACGAGTGTATCTTTCTTCACCGGGGCGGTGGGGGCCTGGCCGAGGAGCTGGGCGATAAAGTCGCCTACCTTTGCACCGGCACGCATGAGGGACTCGCCGACGAGGACGGCGCCGACGCCTTCGGACTCGTAGCGCTCGACGTCAGCACGGGAGGAGATGCCGGAGAGGGCGACGAGGATGACGTCCTTGGGGTCAATCATTGAGACGAGCCCCGAGGTGGTTTCGAGGTCGACTTTAAAGTCGTGGAGGTTGCGGTTGTTGACGCCGATGACCTTTGAGCCGATGGCGAGGGCGCGGGCCATTTCAGCGGGGTTGTTGACTTCGACGAGGGGCTCCATGCCGAGGGAGAGGGAGTAGTCGTAGAGCTCCTTAAGCTCCGTGTCGTTGAGCATCTTGACGATGAGCAGGACTGTATCGGCGCCGGCGAGACGGGCCTCGAGGATTTGGTAAGTCGAGAAGATGAATTCCTTTCTGAGGATGGCTGGACGGTTGGGCATTCCCTCTACGGCAGCACGGGCAGCGCGGAGGTCATCGAGAGTGCCTTTGAACCAGGTTGGTTCTGTGAGGACGGAGATTGCGGCGGCGCCGGAGAGGGCGTAGGTTCGTGCTTGGAGGGCGGCGGAGGCGGAGAGGTCAATGTCGCCCTTGGAGGGTGAGGCGCGCTTAATTTCGGCGAGGAGGGCGGTGGTGGTGTCGATTTGGCGGAGGCGGGCAGGGAGGGAGATGAGGGGTGGGGCGAGACCGAGGTTGTAGAGGGTTTGGAGGTCAGAGGGGCGTTGGGAGGGGAGCTGCATTTGGGTGGAGATGTCGAGGCGGCGTTGGGCGTAGATGCGGTCGAGGATGGAGGGTTCCTTCTGAGCTGGGGGTTCGGCGGCTTGGGCGGCTTCACACTCGGCCCAGGTGCCGCCGGTCATGTGGAGGAAGTTTTGGATGATGAGGCGGCCTTCTTCGGTGAGGATGGATTCGGGGTGGTACTGTACGCCTTCGACGGTGTAGGTCTTGTGTCGGACACCCATGATGATTTTGTTCGGGCCGGTCCAGGAGGTGACTTCGAGGTCGGGAGGGAGGGTTGCGGCTGTACCGGCGAGGGAGTGGTAGCGGGTTACGGCGATGGATTGGGGGACGTTCTTGTAGATGCCGCGGCCGTCGTGTTGGATCTGGGAGGTCTTGCCGTGGACAATCTCACCGGCGTATGAGACGGTGCCGCCAAAGGCCGAGAAGATGCATTGTCTGGGCTTCTCGTCAGCTTCATAGTTCAGTACATGTAGATAGTAAAGACTCACTCTCCCATGCAAACTCCCAGCACGGGAATCTTGCCGGCAAAGTGCTTGATGGCCGGTTTTGAGATGCCCGAGTCCGTCTCGGGATGGCCTGGACCCGGTGAAACAACGAGCTGCGTTGGGTTCAAGGCGATGAGCTCCTCGAGTGTAATCTTGTCGTTTCGGAAAACTTGGACTTTGGCGCCTTCGAGGACGAGGTATTGGTAGACGTTCCAGGTGAACGAGTCGTAGTTGTCAATCATCACTACATTGCTGGCCGTTGGGATTGGCGGGGGCGGGGTTGAGGCCCGAGATGGCATTGTGGTGGTTGTGGAAGAGATTGACTGGTGAGGATTTGCTGATTTCGTACTCGACCGTGATGGTGGTGATGTCTGATAGTTGCAGCTCCGTAGAAAGTGGTGATGGTGTTGCAGCTTCGATGGGGTGGAGGAGGTGTCGTGGTGTTATAGAAGGGTCCAAGTGTCACTCCCACATAAAAATGTTCGAGATGCGGCAAAATCAACGAGTGCTTCCGTAGATGAGTCAAGTGGGTAATCAAAATGTCAACGCTTTGATTAGGAATTTGATGTCTAAAGGAACTTCTGGAATACGGGTACGGATGGCTGCACAGTCGCTAAAATATATACGGGTTCGAAGGTGCAAGATGGTGTTGAACACCAACCTGTCAGCTGGATGAGCGGCGGCTTTCTGCGCAATGGGGCGGCCAACAGCGGGGAAAACGGGAAACTTTTTTGGAGATCCCATCCGAGATAAGATGGGGTGGATTAGATTGACGAGAAGGGTTAGGCGACCTTAGCACTCGCAGAGCCTCAAGCTAAGTCAACCTATGCAACGCCATACTCTTCGTTCCCGTAGCACAAAGTAAGTACAATCAGCACCTCCTATGCATTGGTTTTGCGGAATATTTACTTTGCTTGAATGTTGATGCTTAATAATTGACCTTGAGGGCTCAGTTCGCCATTATTTCATAGACGTTCCGTTTTTGGAAGCCCCAAACTGCGATAAGATCCAGCGATAAGATGAACTCCACTAGGGGGATTGGGTGGGGGCGAAGGTGGGAGACAAACAAAGCTTCCTCACGTCTCCCTGCTGCGATAGTTTTGAAACTCTTCTGTCATGGTTAGGTAGGATGAAGCTCAGGATTGCCGTGTAATATGGATACTGAATTTGGAAACCTGCACTTGGATAAGATCTGACTGATAAGATGCCCCCTAAACAACTAGGGGATTGGGTGGGGGGCGGAGGTGGGAGAAAATCACAGCTTCCTCACGTCTCCCCGCTGCAACAAATACTAAATTAAGTATTTAAGTAGTTTTTCGTTTAGGATCGAAGTCAGGACCATCGCCAGTGGATCATACATTAGTAGAGTACCAATGAATTAGGAAACTTTCAGGTTGATAAGATCTGGGCGATAAGATTGGCCCCCCTAGTCTAACTGCGTACGACGTAGGGGATTGGGTGGGGGGCGGAGGTGGGAGAGAAACAACGCTTTCTCACGTCTCGCTGCTGCAAAAAACACTGAATATTTTTATGATTAAAATCGAGCTCAGGACCTCCCTCAGCGAGCGTTCATGATGGGAAGTAGATAAGTAGTTTCGTATGAATTTGGAAACCTGCAGCTGGATAAGATCAGACCGATAAGATGCCCCCCTAAACAACTACCCCTCCACTAGCTTCACCCTCACGTGTCCCCGCTGCGGCGACTTCACCTAAAATTTCGTGTTAAGGGACTCGTTCGCCTTAGTATCCGCTACATCATTCTCCCCTATATCGCCAATTGTCCGAATCAACAACACGGTATTTCTCCCTTGAGACTACCAGGTACAGCACTCTTCAACACACCGGTTATCCTCCTCTCGACCTAACAAACCTGTGCCTTTTAGACCTGCGTTACCTCCACCCCCCCCCCCCCCGCATTCCTCACCCCCTGGACCATATCCACCATGGCTCAGTCAATAAACCCCGACATGAGCAACGCTCAACTCATCCGCGATGAAACCGGAAGACCCTTCATCATTGTCAAAGAGTAACTCAGCACCACGGCCGGCCTACACATTGCACACGTTTCTAACAAACTTGCTCCACCAAACAGTCAGGGAAGAAAGAGAAGACAGCACGGAACGGAGGCGGTTAAGGAACACATCATTGCCGCCAAAACGGTTGCTGGATTGGTCAGATCTTCATTGGTATGTTTGTGATGGGCTTCCATGATAAGGGGGGCATGTGCACATGCTTCTTGTGGTTGTTGTGCCTGCTCCCGTTGCCTTGGGGAGAGCTCCGCTAATGGTTGTCATCGTGGATAGGGACCTCGCGGCCTCGACAAGATCTTGATCTCACCCGACGGAGACATTACAGTGACGAACGATGGTGCTACTATTCTCAGCCAAGTAGGTTTGTTTGGATCGTCTTAGTTTCGGCTAGGGTCGGAGACGAAGTGTTGCTTCGTAAACTGGGTCTGGGGCTTACACATTTTGCTTTCGCTACACAGATGGAGATCGGAAACCACGTCGCCAAGTTGATGGTTGAGCTGTCCAAATCGCAAGACGACGAAATCGGAGACGGAACGACCGGTGTTGTCGTACTGGCGGGTGCCCTGCTCGAGCAGGCTTCGGAACTGATTGATAAGGGAATCCACCCTATCAGAGTCGCTGATGGCTTTGATGCTGCTTGTGAGGTTGCTATTGCCGAGTTGGACCGGATTGCGGATACCGTTGAGTTTAGCCCTGAGGATACCTCGAACCTCTTGAGAGCTGCCCACACTTCTCTCGGTTCCAAGATGTGCGTACAAATGATCCCGAATCTCCCTGTCTCGCTAACCCCCGTACAGCGTCTCCATCGCCCACGACAAGTTCTCCAAGATTGCTGTCGATGCCGTCCTCTCCGTCGCCGACCTCGAGCGAAAAGACGTCGACTTTGACCTGATCAAGGTCGACGGCAAAGTCGGTGGTTCTCTCGACGACTCTCTCCTCGTCAAGGGTGTCATCCTCGACAAGGAATTCTCCCACCCACAGATGCCCAAGATTGTCAAGGATGCCAAAATCGCCATCCTCACATGTCCCTTCGAGCCCCCAAAGCCAAAGACCAAGCACAAGCTCGACATCACCACCGTCGAGGAATTCAAGAAGCTCCAAGCCTACGAAAAGGCAACCTTCGAAACAATGGTCAAGCAAATCAAGGACACTGGCGCCAACCTCGCCATCTCCCAATGGGGCTTCGACGACGAAGCCAACCATCTCCTCCTACAGGCCGAACTCCCCGCTATTCGTTGGGTTGGTGGTATGGAGCTCGAGCTCATTGCCATCGCCACCAACGGCCGCATTGTGCCCAGATTTGAGGACTTGACGAAGGAGAAGTTGGGTCATGCTGGAACTGTCAGAGAGGTGACATTCGGAACAACGAGAGATCACATGCTCGTCATTGAGGACTGTGCCAACACTCGTGCCGTCACGGCGTTTATTCGTGGCTCCAACAAGATGATTATTGATGAGGCCAAGCGTGCGCTCCATGATGCGCTGTGTGTCGTGAGGAATTTGGTCAAGGATAACAGGGTTGTGTATGGTGGTGGTGCGGCGGAGATTGCCTGCTCGTTGGCTGTTGCTGATGCGGCTGACAAGGTATGTTGTGGAAGCGAGCTTGCTGCTTGTGAGAGTATGTTTTGGGTGGTGGCTAACTTGTGCTGTGTAGACTCCGGGTATTGAGCAGTACGCCATGCGTGCCTTCTCTGAGGCCCTCAACGCCATCCCAATGGCCCTCGCCGAGAACTCGGGTCTTTCCCCGATCGAGACGTTGGCCAGCATCAAGTCGAGACAGGTTAAGGAGAAGAATACCAGGTTGGGTGTGGACTGCATGCAGACTGGCAGCAACGGTATGTTTTTCCCCATCGAACGAAGTGAGATGCGAGCAAGCGTCTTACTTGAAGTGTGATTTTGGATGGAGGCTAATGAACGACCGTACAGACATGAAGGAACATTTCGTCATCGACCCCCTGATTGGAAAGAGACAGCAGCTCCTTCTTGCCACGCAGCTTTGCCGCATGGTGTTGAAGGTTAACAATGTTATTGTTACTGGGTCGGGTGAGGACGACTTCTAAACCGGTTGAGGTTTGAGAATGTATTAGCGTGGTAGTAGCATTGCAACGGTATAATTACGCCAGGTGCATCTGGGGGTTATTTAAGTCATAGTCACTGGGTTAATGGAATGGTTGTTTGTGCTCATTTACGTCTGGGAGCTGACTCGGATTTTGATCTGCGCTGATGTATTGAAGTGAGTTGTAATTTTGCCTTCTCGTCAATCCTCCGTACCTCGACTTCGATTAGCGAGGAATACTCGGTTAGAAGGTCTGCTTTTGCTCATATATTTAAAGGCGAACATACTGTCGTCCCTCTGGGACACCTGGTCAATTTGAAACGATACAGAGAAGATTAGCATGGCCCCTGCGCTACGGATGACACACAATAACAAAGACGAGCAAAGCATTTTTTTTGGAGATTCTCTGTTCGACTCTCACTCCAGTACTCCCACCATTTATGTCTTGACGGTCAGTGAATTGCCAATGCTGGCTGCTACAATGATGTACAAGAACTCAGAGTGACGTCCTATTGGGACACTTGGTCAATTTGAAATGATACAGAGAAGATTAGCATGGTCCCTGCACTAAGGATGACACAAAATAACAAAGATGAGCAAATCATTATTTTGAAGATCTTGGGTTCGACTCTCACTGACGGGCCTTGGCTCGTAGGCTTTTGCGAAGGACTGCTATGGGATGGCGACCTTGATAAATGTCTTTAGCGAAAGATCTCTCAACAAAGGCCGCTTGGCGCAATGGTAGCGCGTTCGATTCCAATAGAAGCTTCGTAATGAAGTGGGAATATCGGAAGGTTATCCGTTCGATCCGGGTAGTGGTCATTAATGTTTTTTGTTCTTATCCGACTCGACCCGGTAGTACGAGGCGGGTTTGCGTCCTTTTTTAACTCGCAGACCGACGAGGCGCTGTGGCCGTAACTCTGCAAAGGTAAGTAAAATGTGGTATCGATATGATGAGGTGCTGTTGAGCGAGTTTGAATTCAAAGTGTCAAAGCGGAAAATTTTGATTGAAGGTTTACGTCACCGAAGGCCGCTTGGCGCAATGGCAGCGCGTTTGATTCCAATTCAGAGTTCAGACTGAGCTTGGGGAGGCATCAGAAGGTTATCCGTTCAATCCGGGTAGTGGTCAGGTGTGACTTCTTTTTTTGCTGCTAAAAGTACCTACACAGTTGGATCCAGTCCTGTATTGTAGATTCCATTTCATCGAAGGCTGCTTGGCGTAATGGTAGCGCATCTGATTCCAACACAAAGTTCTGGGTGAGCTTTAGGAGGCATCAGAAGGTTATCCGTTCAATCCGGGTAGTGGTCAAAGATCGTTTCTTTTGCTGCTGCTTTTTGACTTCCTAGCTTCGACTTCAGCTGTTGTTTAAAAGCTCCATGGACATCAGAAGTTTTCGTCTTATATGAAATGGCCGCTTGGCGCAATTGGCAGCGCATTCGATTCCAATACAGACTTCAACAGTGAGGTTGGGTGGTGATATCGGGAGGTTACCCGTTCAAGCCGGGTAGTGGTCAGTATCTCTTTGTTTTACTGTCGTTCACTGACTTTTACTGATCCTTCCTAATCTCAACAGTGATACTAATGTTTGCTGTTTTCCTAAAGTATCAACCGGCCGCTTGGCGCAGTTGGTAGCGCATTCGATTCCAACAATTCGGGCTTCTTACTGAGCTGATTTCAAGTAATCGGGAGGTCATCCGTTCAAGCCGGGTAGTGGTCAGCGAGTTATCGTTTTTGTGCTGCGCTCTTTTGGTCTTTTCGAATGAAAATAACACTCATTCGAGTGTGACAGTGTAAGTAGATGGCTCTTCTCGTCATCGATTGGCCGCTTGGCGCAATGGTAGCGCGTTCGATTCAAACACAGGTTAGAAGTAACAAGTTAATCGGAAGGTTATCCGTTCGATCCGGGTAGTGGTCAGAGATGCTCTCGATCTCTTTTTCTTCACTTTTCTTCGAAGCTTCTGGGGAGTCACCATCAACCTTTTGCTCATGAGGTTCCTTATTGCGGTTGATCTCAATAATTGGAATTCTTGGGAAGATATACACGTTAAACGGCCACAGATTGAAGATTGAAGATCACAGTATGTACAATAATCCCTGGAGGATGCCAATGCTGGTGAAAAATCTTTTAGAGACTGGTTGGTCATATACGGCCATAGACTGAAGATAGTACGGGATCCCGTTTGCTCTGCTTCTGATCGCCGAGTTAGTACTGCGGTGGGTGACCACGCAGGAATCCTCGGTGCTGTATGCTTCGTTTTGATTTTCTCGACAATCTTTCTGCTGCAGATGTTTTTAAAAACGCTCTAAAAACGTTTTGGCAGTGTGAAGTAACATTAAGGGCCGCTTGGCGCAATGGTAGCGCGTTCGATTCCAATTCAGCATGATAGGTATGCTGGGAATATCGGAAGGTTATCCGTTCGATCCGGGTAGTGGTCAAAGATTTTATAATTTTGTTGTTTCCTTCTTTGGAGACCCTTACCGTTTTGAAGATTTGGATCGATGTGTATAGTGTTAGTATTTGTTAGTCAAAGCAGCTCCAGTGTACTTCAATCGCCTGGGTATCCTCTCGTGCCGGTGAGATAGTGAGTTCTAAAGAGAAGCAACATTACCCATATGCACCGGCTGGGGAACATCAAGGACCATCCTTCGCTTTGGATCCCGGGAGGTACAGTTCAGTTATACTGTCAATAATAGTAATGTTTTGGGAGATATTTAAAGTAAGTGAATATTTCTATACCTATACAAGCATGCACAGTCATGAGCTCACCTTCCGGCCATGCCATACCTACAATGTCCTAAGCTCACCTTCCATCCTTCTTGTACGCCAGTATCACACCTACTTCTTCAACACAAGAACCCCATCTGTAGTACCGAGACACCCGACCGGAGCAAGTTGATCAAAGTGATATAAGGTTCTAGGAAGCACTGTACACCTCTCAAACCCCTCCTCGACGACCACATGTAGCACCCTATGACACCCCCACTTTGCTCTCCCATCCAAGCCCTCGGCCTGCATCTTCTCCACTTCCGCCTGTGTCGTGAAGTTAACAAGCCCCCAACCATTCAGTTCCTCTTGCCGTGTCCAACTCCATGTTGAATTATAGCGCTTGCTGTATATGCCGACACCGGCAAAGTCCGTGGTTAAGGCGAGAACCCATTTTCTGTCAGGGATGAAAAGCTCGACGATGCCGTTCACCGGGGTAAGACCTGTCCATGGCGATTCGAGAACTTGATGGCCGATGAGCTGGTATATTGCACGATAGAACTCGAGGAAGTAGTGAGATTTGGGGTCGTGCTGAGCCAAACGGGTAAGCGAGGAGGTAGAGAGTGTTGTGAGAGTGACAAAAATTAGATGGGCTGGGTTGTAGTAAGCTGACGGAATTGAGGGTGGACATGCGTCTAGGCTGGCAAAGAGACGTTCTGCGTTGATTCTGTGGACTTCAAACGCGAATTGGTAGTACTTCGCGCCAGAATGACTGTCGAGTTCAAAATGGAGAAAGTTCTTGTTGCAGGCTAGCTCGAATACCGGAATCTGGGAGGCTTCGGGGTAGACGTAGGTTTCGGTGACGGCTCGAAGGAGGGCTTGGGCGAGGGCTGGATTATCGGTGAGTTCATACTTGTGGGGTGCACCACCTTGCATCGAACCGGTAAGATTTAATCTCTGGAAGAGACCTGTGGGGTTGCGGAACCACTCGAAGGCTTCGGCGAGTGTAATCGGAGTTGTCGATGAGGTGAAGCTTCGACGGAGCTTCTGGGGTGAGGGTTAGCAAGGGACTTAGGAATTCGAAGTGGATGAGGTACTTACAGATTCGGCAATTACTGCTGCGAGGAGAGCTGATAAGGCGTAGCAATGACCTCTGGTCAAGTCATAGAGGACGTCTTTCAAATCTTTCGCGAGAATGATCTCGATCTGGCCAGTCTTGTAGCAGAGTCCTTGCTTATCGAGCATCTCGAAGGCTTCTTCTCTTGAGAAAGAAAGACATACAGGAGCCGAAGAATATTCAGTAACTCTCGGCATCATGGAAACCTGTTGATCAAAAGGAATCTCGATAGGAGGAGAGTTGGGAATTAGTTCTGGATTCCTGTAGTTTCGATACCAGGTACCATATCCAGACAATATCAAGAACCTCGGACCCTCCCCCCCCCCCCTGCTGCACTCTCGAAATGATCTTCCAAAGCTTGCAAAGCTCGACATCGTTAGAAGTCATCTGTGCATCATCAAAAACATATATCATTCCCTCCCCTTCGGCAAGAGCAGGGTCCTCAAGAAATTCTTGCTTGCGATCACGGAACCCTCGATTGCTACCTACGGCATGTGCGAGTCGGTCTAGACCTTGAATGCCTGCAAGATCCCAAACGCCCATGTCGATGACGTCGAGATTCGGATGATGCGCTTGGAGAGGAGGAGGGTGCTGATGGTGCTGACAGTGGTTGCTCGGGAGATCTCGTCGCACGAAAGATGTCGAAGCCAGTCTGGCTTTGTGGTTGGTGCAGTTGTAGATGGCTGTGTTGAGTCTGATGACGGGGTGAAGACGGTAGCCTGGGACTGCTGGCTTGTCAAGTCTTCGTTATCGGGTGCTGGGCTCTAGTTGCTTGATCCATCCTCTGCGCTGGTGTTTGTTTGGCCGAAAAATAGGTCGCCGAGTTTGCTCCAACTTACCAATGGCAAAAGATCCATTTTGACCGGAGTCGAAGAGAGGATGTAGAGTGATGAAAGGTTGCGAAGTCTCAAGATGAATGATGCAGAGTTCATCTACCGAAAGTTAGCTAAAGTTTTCTTTAGAAGACAGATCAAGTAAGAGATAAGTTGATCCGGGGCGAGACTTCCAAACGAAGCCAGAAGCAGCAGCTTGAAGATCGCCTTTCAAGAGGAGATGCAAGGGGAGATGCGAGTCCAGAGGTGAAATGGTTGAAATACTTAGACGAGATATTCCCGAGCAAACAACATGACGGGCATATGATGTCCTAGGTTGGTGAATAGAAATTTGACTGCCTGGGAGAGCAATCAGGATCACGACCTCTTTGAAGTCTATGGCCGTGGTGGTGAGGATGAGAAACCGCGAGGAAAACTGTCTTCGGTGGTGTTAAATGCCAGATGAAGGCGTCCAGCTCGTGACGTAGGGTAAAGGAATGTTCCGCCAGCAACAGCAGTCGTACTGAGCTCGGCCGTTTGTCCCATCTTCTATTCAACCTTCGGAATCCTCAACAACGCTCTACACTCCACCATCTCAATGGCCCCAATTAAGGACATGTCGGTTCAGCAACTTCCCGAACCTGGATCCTCTCCACAACCGAATGCCTCTTCCCCACATCGCCTCTCTTCGCCCCTCTCATCACCTTCGGCAACCCCTACCTCGTCCCGCCCCAACAACAATGATCCAAGCATCAAAATCTTCATCGACAAGGTACGAATCTTACGATGCTGGCTGGTAGTGGTCGAAGGTGGCTAACCATATGCTTGACAGTGCAAGAAGGAAAGTGCCCGGTTCCAAGAGCTCCTTGATAACGCCTCTTCCTCGATAGACCCCAGCAATCCGAACCTTCTCACAGTCCGCAAGATTGCCCGCTACGAAAAGATGCTGAGCACTCTTAAGAGCAACATGGAGAATCCGTAAGTCAGCTGTCAGTGGATGTAGCGACCTGCTGATCCAGTCGATCTATAGCCTTAGCGAGTACGACAACCGACGGATCTCACATGAGCGCTGGATCGCCTCCCAAAAGCTTCGAGGAGTGGATCCGATACCAGAGAACCAGATTGCTGCCGGAGAGGCATTCTCCAACGGCACTATCGACCTCAGCAAGTGGACCGTCTTCTACGAAGGAAGGAAGCACAAGGAGTTTCATCGGAGCAAAGCGGCGTGGAATGAGTTTGGATTGCTTGATAAAGGCCGCGCCGGCAAAGCCAGGCCTTTCATGGTGGTATCTAGCAAGTTGCTTGCAACAAGCCACAGGGCAGTCCTCACCTACGATGAAAGCAGCACGAAGATGGGTCACATTCAAATGAAGTCAGTATGATTGGTGATTTATATGGCCTACTCTAACTGTATTAGTAGGTCCCCGTCTTGATCAAGGATACTCGATAGATATGCAGCACTGTATCAGGCTACACCACCATAATATCTCCCCGTATGGCGAGGTGCGTCCCGACCCAACAGACGCTGTTTCATTTGTCCATCTCTCCGGTAACCTTTTCCTCCGCTATTCCTATGTTGGAATTTCCGGCGTTAAGGTACCCAGAATCAGCAACAGAGTCACCTACATCGGGCATTGCCCAGCAGGACTCTTCCATGATACCATTACTGACAACTTGAACGGACTCCCAGTTTTAAGGAGCACCCTTCCGATGAAAACTGAGCAACTTGATCTCTGTTGTCCTCCCGAGCTCACGTTCTTATCTTGCTTTATACCTCACCACGGCCACTTCTGTTGTCATGTTTGAGGTGGGCGACGTGGATCATGGCTAAGAAACAGTGCCTGAGATATCTACGAGAAACTTGTGGTTCTTAGGTAGGCATGACCCACGCCGTTAATATCGTACGTTCTTTTCAAATTCCAGGTTTTCTGTTGGATTTGCTGTGTTTGTGCCGAAGAGTGGGATTGTGGCATAGAGGGGATAGGTTGTACATAGAGGTGGCGAGGTGGTATTGGGTGGTTTTTGGTTTGTTTTTGTATGAGTTGCTGTGCTTCTCGGGGGGTTTACTTTTCTTACTTTACGTACTTTCATATTACTTTTAGGCAGAAAGCTAAGCTTCAAGATGTTTTCCTACTACAATTCCTTTGTGCAGGTTTTGTCTTGTACCAGGCTTTTTTTGCTGCAGCTTCTTGCGTGATTATGTGTGATTATGGACAGGCTCTCGTGCGCGGCCAAGGTTCTTTTCTTTCCGGGTCGAATTAAATTATGATAGGCTGTAGTTTACACGTTCTCCATTCCTGCAACTTGAACCAGGTGAATCTTACGTGCAATAAGTCCTTGGCATGAAGTGCTGGTACTTCTAAAGCATCTCGATCGCGAAACATTCCCCATCTACCTCGTCGTTTACTCTAGATCTCGACTCTTGTGACCTGAATTGCATTCTTCTCGTATAGTACTTAAGCTGCAGTATAACCGTAAAAAGGAGGAATGTTCTTGACGTTGATCCTTCGTTACTCGAATCTTATCCGAGGGCAGAACGGTGCCATGTTTGAAGAAGCTGTACCTTATCACCGTGAGTGTTCGGCAGGTGTAAGTTGAAAGACGATCTACTCGCCAGTCGTGATATTTTTGGTATTCGTGAGGTAGCCAAAACTTCCAGATTGTAGATGGAAGCCTAAGAGCGTAGGAGAGGGAGAAGTTGGTACTTTCGTATTCGGAAGTCGATCTGTCTCGGGTTGCAGCGAAGGTCGGGTCTCGTAACGGGTCTTAATCTTAAAGGTACGTTTCTTTGCCCGTTGAAACAAGTGTGAAAGTGATGGAACAACAATTCTGGCGTGCCAGCTGTCCTTAATTCACGGCTGGAACTTCTCGTATCTGAAAGTTCTGCGCCACGATATGATGTTGTTCTGATGAAAGGGGAAAACGTTTGCCAGTGGAGACGGATGCGGGTCAATTGCAACAAGAGAAAAGATCGTAGCCCATTGAACGTGCGGCTGTTTCTTTCATCGCGTAGTTATTCTCGTGGGCAGTGCTGTTCAATGCGATTCCAGAAACAGCTGTACATACTAAGTACGTGGCTTTGAACGTGTGGAGAAAATACACTGCTTATATGATAGATGAGCACTCGTATGTTGATCTTCTGTTGGGGGCTTTGTAATTTGTACTCTTTTGATCTCATCCGATGGTTTTTTTGCGTGCATAAAGTTTTCTTTCACTGAATGTTGCTCGTATTTCAGTGGGGCAAACGAGCATCTTGAGCTTCACAAAGCCGTACAGTACAAGCTTGTTTTCAGTTTACCGAGACCGTGTGCTGACAACCTCTGAGCTCTGAGCACCTACGTGTCATATGTAGCATTATCATGATGGTAAGTTCATGGATGTTCCGAGCGATTCTGTTGGTGTGACATGATTACGGTGGAAGAGTTCGTACCCCAGACTTGCCGCAATTCTTCTTTGCACGCATGCGGTGGCTGAGGCCTCTCATGGTATTTCTATACATCTCAAGGATTCCGGGAAAAGCAGTTGATTCGCAAACCGATTTGATGGGGTACCGGAGAAGCGGATGACGAAATTCACGGGTTCTCCACCTTCGTTTCCTCTCAAGTCACCTGTTCAATTCTCACGAAACTTGAAAAATAGCAAAAGAATGCTCAGGATCAGTAAAGCAAGCCAAATGCAACAAACTCGTAATTTGTACACAACCAGTTATTCGACGACTCTATTCAATGACATCGATCGTTTGGCTGAGACTTACTTAGTTCCCTTTGTTGGGTACTTACTTCTCAGTCATAGTGAGAGACTCCGAGGCTTCTACCGCTGAATCTACGGTGAGGAGGTCCTGAATATAAGCAGAATAAGTCATTGGTAAGAAGGTTACTATAGCCTTCTTCCGCTGTTGCGACTTGCCAATCTCCAAATTAGGGCATCCCACTGTCTCGACGCCCGTTTGCACTGGCACCTTTTGCGAATTAGCAAAGAAGTTTACTCGCTTCTTCTTCGCCGCTTCATGTTTCTCGATGAACTTCCAGACCCGCTTCATTAGGAGCCTCTCCAGGTGCCTCAGGATATGTGCATCAATACTCTCCACGCCAGTCGGCGCAGCCATCTCACGCATCTCATCCACACCGGGCTCATCATAAACAGTCCAATCCTGTAGCATGAACCTGAACCCCTCGATGGCAGTGGAGCAATAGATGCAGCTGGAGTCACTTACTCCAATCGATCTCACCGCCTTTCTTCATGTCTTGCCGATCTCGTAAATGCAGTATCAACGCCAGCTCAGGATGAAGCTTCGACTCGAGCGGCTCTTTCCATTCACAACTCAGAGACCAATGACGAGATAAGCATGGCAATCCTGCCGGCGGTTGGTCGCCGTCGATAAAGTTCCGGAAATGCTCAACCAGCTGGTCGTCTGGAACCTCCATGATGTTGGTATATGCTTGGACAAATACATCAAGCGGGTCCTTGGGTATCTCACAAACCTCTGGTCGTATCTCAACGAACTTCACAGAAGTCTCGACATACCCAGGTAGATCATTGACTTGACTTCTCAGCCCGATCCACTCCACGAGCATATCTCCCAAGCTTGAACATAGTTTCGAAGAGAGCCCTGAGTTGAATCCAACTGCGGTCAATATCAAACCTTGGAGTGAAGCACGCAATGTAGTACTTTGCGATTATCGAAGTTGAAAGTATGTAGCACCAAGTGGCGACACGATAGAAGTGCTCAGCTGAACTGCTCACCAAATCTAAAACCTTGTTTTCTCTATCCTGGAGATAGTAAAGACCTTCTCGAATGATCTTTCCAAATTCAGATCTGCTTCGGGATGCCAGGAGCTCGTATAACCTAGCATCGCCATACTGCCTATTTTTTCCGTAAACGGAGGTGACCATTTCGAAATAAACAGCAGCTTCAAGTATCTCCTCCTCGCCCAGAGAGTCGACGTCAAGACCTCGCCCCCGTTCAACCAGGGTAGCCGTGCTCTGAAGGCGATAGCAGTATCGCAAGTCGTTCATCATGTAACTGATCTTGCTGTCCTTCGTAATGCCATACTGCGGAAGAAGATAGTCGAGCACTTCTCTCTGAAATACCGGTTCGGGTTCCTTCTTTACCGTTGTTGCAGAAGTCCGAGCCAGGGATAGAAGACCTCTTGCCATCTCCTCGATTTTAACCTTGCGGATATCGTCAAGACTGTCGATTGCAATTGTAAGCTCCAATGTAGGAGGTACGGCTTCCTCATTGACCTTGAGGTGGACGGCACAGGTCTGTTCTGGATCTCTTGGCAGACATAGTGCTTCACCGAATGTTAGTCTTCAGCTGTTGTTTCTTCAATGAGAGTAGCTTACCTATAAATGAGGCGAGTGTCATCTCTTTCCCGAAACCCGGTTCAGCCGCCAGAGATGCTGCGTACTCTTTCCTGGGGGTAAAGGATGATATCGGACCATACAAGACCTCGCGTGCTTCCGGATATATATTATCCATTCCCACATTTTCTTCCTCGATGATGTGGAGTGCCTTGATGACACCATGTAGATGTTTGTAATCCAACATTCCTGAGGCTCTACCGATATAACGGCCTTTGAGAAGTCCGTAGAGGTCCTTCTGAATGCAGGACGCTGCTGCTGTCTGTTGATGATTCTCTGGCCATATTGGCTTCTGTTTCCGTGGCCAAATAAAAATAAAGACACAAATCCAGCGACAACGACGTGCTATTATATTTTCAAGTTCCGAAGCAAGAATAATCCCTCGGAGTTCAGGAGCGGAAACGTGGCAGCCCGAGCCTCGTCATCCAAAGCGGATATGAGCAGGTTATCAAGTTGCAACCCCACAGTTACGGACAGTCAGCGCGATTCCAAGCGGAATGGAAAAGGTAGAACCAAGCTCCATATCCATTAACATTAATAATTAAGTGCAAGCCTGCCGAATAAACTTAAACTTCCCACACCTCCACCCTTGTCAGATATATCCGTATCAACAGCTTCCGGTAATGTCACCGAAGAACTAAGTGAAAGAGAAACATGTGGGGAACGGCTGAGCATTCCTGCAAGCCTGTCCGCAGCAAGCTCCCGGATCAAACAAAGAGCATTGACCTCCATCTGGCGTGCAAGAAGGCGGCTCGATTGTTGGAGTCGGACTCGGAGCCGAGGTTGACTCTGTCGTAGAAGTAACGGTAACTGTGACGGTGCTTGGGCTAGCCGTCGACGTTACAGTAACCACTGCTGTTGTCGGTTCCGCATCAACGGTGCTGGTGATGGTCGTAGTGGTGGATACAGGCTCGGTAACCGTGACATACTTGGTTTCTGGTTCTGGCTGAAGTGTCGACGTGATAGTCTTTGCATCTGGCGTGATGATCTTCGTCGTGGAGGACACAGAGGTTGTCGTAATTGTATTCGTTTTTGTTCTCGAGACTGTGGAGGTCTTTGTCACACTACGAAAGTCAGCATATTAAATTGTATGGCAATCAATCAAGGGACAACTAACGTCTTGTCCCACCAGTTCCAGTGATTGTCCTTCTTGGGGCACCATGTCTTGGTCGTATGGATGGTCCTAGTCTTTGTTGTAGTGGTCTTCGGGCTGTGACTATCCGTTAGCAATTGCTCAACTATTGTGGGATACGAGGTAGAAAACTCACATCCAAGAAGTGCGGACGATTGTCTTTGTGCTGGCCTTGCACCAACGGTCGTCATCATGATGGCGCTCCACAAGGGGGGTTGCAATCGAGCAGGAGGAGAGCAGGCCCAAGACGATTCCGGTGGTGAGAGCGAACTTCATGTTGATGTCGAATTCTCAGAGTGGACGATGAACAAGCTTCCAACAGACTGGGGAAGCCCATACTTAAAGCATCATCCCTGAGGTGTTGCAGTCGGCGGCCAAAGGGTAGAAGATCGAGAAAAGGCCCAATTAGGAAGTCGCTAATCCGAACTGGGATGTGCGGCTGAGAGGATCGCCACATCACGAACGATACGACAGCCCGGAGTTCTCCGATCGGCGGAAAAAGAAAGCATCAAAGTTGGAGAACCTGTAAATTTGTGTTAGAAAAGTTCGTATTCAGTTGGGGGCCACTTCATACCAACGAACCCGCCCTTAATATCTCGACTTGCCCCTCACGATCACTCCGGCGACTGAAGATGCCTCCATATCCTAGCCTCCACTGATTCCGACCTATTATCTGCCAGAAAATTTACCAACCACCAGCTCTTCAAGATCCTCCCTCCGAATGAATCCTTCTCCTGCCAGAGCGTGACATCCGGAGCCTTGTTGGCATCAATCACGATTGCAACAAGATACTCTTTGATGTCCCGGAAAACGCATTCCAGCGCAAGCTCTAGCAAGTCCAACTGCATCTTCCGAACCAATCCAGCTTCGAGCCGTGGGCGGAACTGATGGCCTCCCCATGATCCAAGCCGGATTTCATTGAAGATGTTGTTGGAGTAGTCGAGTATGGTGTAGAATGCAAAAGCATGCTGTGCGGCTTCGTTTGGCGTTGCTTTTCGGAAGTACTGCGGGAGCAAAATGAACCGGGAGAAGAACAGCAGGATGCCAACGAATGCGTGGAACGTGTCGAGTTTTCTTGAGAAGCTGTCAAAGAGCGGGTCCTCTTTCATCAGTTTTCCCAGGATTTGCTTCTCCTCAGCTTCGTCGTAATCAATTCTGGTGTAACTTCGCAGACGTAACCATTCCACATCAACATCGTCCAGACAGTTGATGAAGCTAGCATAGCTGATGAGCATTTGGAAATCGGCTTGGTATGATCGGTCCTGGTTCCATGCTCTGATTGAAGGGTTGTTGAATATGGAGCTGGCCTCGAACTTGAGAGCATCTAATCCTTCCTTCCGATACCCATCCGAAAATGTTGACCATAGCTCCACTGTAATCATTGACTCTTCTCTGAGCGCAAGAACGTCTTGGTAAAGATATGATATCTCGTGCAGCGGATCGGCAAGCTCGAGGCTCCTCACAAAAGACTCCATGGAATGCAGCGCTGTGAGGAACTCGGTTCGACGTTTTCTAGAGTCGGTCTGCACATAGTCGTCTCGTTTTCGGAGGTGATCCGAGTCCTCGATAAGCACGATGGACGTCGTTTGCTGAGCATGAGCCACAGAGTTGCTGGGTTTCTCGATCTCCAGAGATTTGTTGAGATGCGGACCGGGATCTATGAAGTCTGAAGAGCGAGTAAGTGGTTGTGCTGTTGCCAGGCTCTCGCTCTTCTCCTTCGATGGTTGTCAAACCACCAGGTGTTCCGCTCTTTCTGCTCTTTGCCTCCTCGAGGCATCAGATTCCAACACATCCCGAGGCTTTGTTGTCCGGAGAAAGTACTTCCACTTCAATAGGAAGTCGATCGTTTTGCGAAAGCGAGAAGGCGTAGTTGATTTTGATTGCGGCATTGAGGAGATGTTGAAGATGGTGGTCGACGAGTTGTTTGGGTTGCCGTTTGCCCCGCACTTTGTGATTGGCGGCGAATTGCAGGGAGATGCTGATGTAGTAGAACTGCAAGGGCGGTACCAAGCAAGAACTGTTGCATGGGTCAGAAAAGGTTTGATTGGAGATACTAATCGCATGCTGCACCTGAAAGACTTTGGTTCTTTGTGTTGATGACGAGGATGTCGTGAATCACAAACTCACCTTGTCATCCCCGCAAGCTTTGACGTAGTGCCAAGCACCTGCCCAATGTGGAAGTTGGCCCTCAGGTTCACATATGAGAGAATAAGTGCTGGTTGCGAACTTGAGTATCCGGGTCAACGAGTCTATTACCTAGTAGATGTCAGGACCCAATCTTTCATGGGAATGAGTATCCGAGCGCTACCACATTGCAACATACATTAGTAGCCAAACACGCGCCTGATTCTGTAGTGGGCAGGGCGAAGCCTCATCTACATCACCATGACATATGCATGGCATGCAGCGCGAGCATCGAGATTCGATCAGGCCTGCAGGACGCACGAGAAGATCTCACAAGAACCAAGCACCCGTACGAAAAGAAAAGTGGAATTCATACAACACACATCCAAGACACATGCATCTGTACCCCCAAACCAGCTTACCACATCAGCGGACTCCGTTCATGGCATGAGAAATCTTGTACGTCCCAACTTTTACTTTTCCTTCTTCACGTCCTTGATGGTGGTGAGGCATATACGTCCCATGATATCCAGGAGCAGAATGCACGAGAAGATAACACATCGGGCGAAGGGCCTGCATACGAAAAGCTACAAGAACCTCAATGATATGAAAAACTGAAGCGGAATCCATAACGCCAACGAAAAACACCCACATACTACAGATCGAAAACGGGGACGAGAAACCCAGCATCAAGAACAATAGCGCAGGATGATTCTAAGAGCCTTACGAGCTTCAGATACACAAAACGTGAGCCCAACACTCCAGAGTTAATATACGTCCACCATGATATCCATATACCTCCAACCGACGAAGTCATAGCACGAAATAAGACGGTACCAAGGGTTCTTTACGAGTCCTTCCAGTTCGCTCAAAGACTGGCAATCATTCATGTTCCCCTCAGCATCTCATATATAGTATACATCCCATGGCATCCAGTACAAACTCCAGGATGACGAATCACGAGAAGGGTACATAGGAAGCAGGAAGCCCGAACGAGAAAACGTCCCGCCGCCCGCGCCAACCGAAAGTCTACCTCCACTGGCACACATCGAATCCAAACGGGGATGGATACTTATCCATGCAGCAACGCCGACAATATGAGGACCAAACCCTTATACGAGCCGCAAAGATACCCACTGGCGATTAAACCCACAACAGAGCTCAAGTTCATGGCATAAATCCGCCATGACTCGGATATCCATACGTGCCTCCAGCAGAACTGATACGAGATATCCCTAACGTTACAACCAGACGAGAAGATTTACGCACGTCGCAAACATCACACGAGAAGAATTCTGTACTGAAGAACAACGCGAACGCATAACCAGCAAAACAACATCCGGCCGGCCGACATCCGAGCTTGCATCAGTAAGTACTTGAGGGTAGTACGCACTATTTACTTCAACCCAGGTTCCATTACTATGAAGAAACCGCACGAGAAGATCACAATAGCAAGTTCAAGCAAAAGGCTACACCGTGATGAGAGGGATGTACGGGAATTCGAGCTAGTGAATCCATACATACTTACTTACTTACCACACAGCTC
This sequence comes from Ascobolus immersus RN42, assembly GCA_003788565.2. Lineage (NCBI taxonomy): Eukaryota > Fungi > Ascomycota > Pezizomycetes > Pezizales > Ascobolaceae > Ascobolus > Ascobolus immersus. The sequence goes on along the minus strand of ML119899.1, from coordinate 10,445 downwards.
AAGAGCAACGTTGAACTCTCACGGGGACGATACCCAACCACAACTTCCAACATCGGACTATTTAGCAGTTCCCATCGACAAGCCAACGTACGTACGTACTGGACGAAGCAAACAAAGCCACGGTAGGTGCACCGTGGAGATATTCAAACCCGAACAGACTACACGCAAGAATTGGAACACACCAAGCGACCTTTTACGACTCAGAGTTCTGCCAAATCGCTCGAAGAAGCAACAACCTCTCATACCTCCCAGTGCGAGTAGCGACGATCAATAGGTAGTATGGGAAAAGCATCCGGGAAGACCGTACGAGAACTTGAAGAAGAGCAATCTACGAGGGAAAAACGAGAAGAACACACTGGGAGCAAACAACGGCCACACGAGAAGAAGTGAAGTGAAGTGAATCCATAACTCCAATGAAAGATCCATACTACCGCACAAATTGCAAAACCAGCGAAAGGGGACGAGAACCTCAGCATTAAAAGAGATAAACTAGTAGTACTACTTTATACGAGCCCCAAGCACACATACTCGCGCTCAACAAAGCCTTACGTCCACCATAGTATCCATTAGTAGTACCTCCAACAGAAATCACACGAGATATCCCGAAGCCCACCGCATACTTCTACACGAGCCATCCGATATCCACAATCCCAGAGCAAACCCCTTCACGTCCCAAGCTACTTTTCCTTCAAGTTCTTCCTCCCCGCCATACTAAAAGTGGGTTTTTATATACGGCATGGCATCCTGTGCGAGTAGAGTTCAGGATCAAGACCCACGAGAAGTTCACACAGGCCCTAAGTGCAAAGTCCCACGAGACCCTGCAGCCTGAGGAACTCAAGAGTAACCCATAACGTTTTACGTATTGCCAAACCAGATCTACCTCCCACAATAGTAGGCACCAGAAACGAGACGAGACATGACCCAGCAACAACACCAGGGCCGACCATACGAGACTCAATTGCTCAAAGATGCACCAAGCCTTCCACGTCCACCAAACTATCCATTTCAAGGCCAGCAGCAGAACCCGCACGAGATATCTCTAACCCTGCCACTTGTCACTTCACGAGCAACCCACAATACTCGGCCAAACATCTCACCTCTAGCTACGTTCCAACTTGAACCCTACTTTCCCTTTCTCGCCCATGTTTGTGATGATACCTCTTACACGGCCCATGGCATGATTCAGTACGAGTATTGAGGATGATTCGGACGTACGAGGAGAACACAAGAAGCTTGCTCAAGCAAAAGCTAAGTCTGCACGAGAAGAACACACAGACACAGAAGACGGAAGAGGGACTACACGAGAAGAACAAACAAACACTGACGAAAAAGCACCCACACGAGAAGAATGAGAGGGGATCTCGAACGCGAAACAAAAATATACCCTCATACAGAACCCAAACGGGGACGGGAAACAAAGCATCAACTTGAACAGTGAGGAAGCCTACTATACGAGCCACAGCGATACCAAACCGCCTACGAAACACCTCCACATCCACCATAATCTCCATAACGCCAACCAAACACGTCGCACGAGATTTGCAGAGCCAGTGCCCTCAAAAACCGTATACGAGTCTTGCGAATTCGGTCGATGAAGCACTCCTACGTCATACAACTACGAGACATGGGTCCAGTACGAGTATCTAGAAGCAGGAGATAAGAAGAACAAAGGAAGAAAGGGACCACACGAAAGGCTTAAGAAGAGAAATCCGTACGTAACATAATGCCAAACGAAATACACCACACAGACCGCAAATAGTAAATGGGGACGAGATGCAGCATCAGCAACAGAGCACAACACATGCCAGTTACACGAGCATCAAAAGTCCACCGAAGCACAACGTACGTCAACCATGGTACCGCACCTCGAGCAAAAGGTTCGTACGAGAGCGTCTTAACCAACAACAACTTGAAAGCTTCGAAAGGATCGATTCACGATTCGTGCAAATCCGTTCCAACAAATATCTCATGTCCTAGCTAGCCCTTCTTCTCCTCCTTTCCCTCCTGAAGGATCGGACCTCTTATACGTCTGATTGTGAGTATTGAAGTTTGTCGGGTGAATTCACGAGAAGGTCACAAAAGAAGCCAAAATACAAACGAGAACTTGATGGAGAGAAACCCACAATTGAGATAACGCCAAACCAAATCTACCCAAACAGAACCAATGAACGGGGACGAGAAGCCTCGCATCAATAGAGACAAACTACTATACGAGTCTCAAGGATACCTAGCAACAAACAAAATCTCCTCTACGTCTACCGTGATATCCATCCAGCAGACAGCCTACCTCCATACTACGTGACATCCCGAACCACATTCAAGACTCCCTACGTATCCTCCACAATCGCACAGTACCCGTCACGTCCAAGCCCTACTTCTCCTTCTTCCCCTCCTTGCCCACCTTCACATCCCCCGACCCGTCCTTCCCAACCTCCGTCAACTCCGCCTCATCCTCCGTCAACTCTCCCTTCTCCCTCTTAACAGCCCGTAACCTCTCCGCCTCTTCATCCACCTTCTTCAGCTCCGCCAAGAACCAGGTCACAGTCCCCCAAAGACAGCCGGCGATGACAGTCAACGCCACAAAGTGTATGGATCTCGTCATGTAAAGGAGCCAGAGCAAGATCAGGTGTAATAAGGCGAAGGATGTGTGCGTAGCCTGAACCAATGACGTTGGGATGCCCGGTGTGAAGACGGAGCCGATAAGGGAAGCGAAGAAACCTTCGGCGGGGGTGATGGAGGGACCCTCGGCGGAGTCGGTGGTCATTGATGAGGGAGGATGTCGGGGCGGACGCTGGGGGGTGTGGTGATGTTTGGTGGTGTCCAGCGAGGGTGCGATTGAGGGTAGGGGGAGTGTCGATTGGATCAGTGGCGACGGTGAGGATGATGGGTTGATGATGAAGGAAGGAGGGGCCCAATTGTTGTCTTTTCGAGAAGGGGGATGAGATCTTGTGTTCTGTCGACTGTTCCTGCTTCCTTCGTGATGTTGTTCCCTGCGAGCGATGCGCGGATTCTCAACCTTCCCCTGATTGGTCGTCCTTCCGAGGTCCGTAAAGGGCTAGCGTTGGCGTGCGAAAAGCTTAGCGACGCCACAGGCAAGCCACAGGGGATGCAGGGTCGTCTATCTTATCGATAGGGGCAGGCCGCACGCTGCAAGATGTCTGGGAGCCGGCTTCCCCGTTGGGGGATTACTTTATCGAGGGATTCATTGGAGTACATATACTTGTATGTATTTTTTGCCTCTGTATCACTTTGGTGAATAGAGTAAGATGGTAGGTAAGTGGGAACTATGTAGCTCGCGTGCCAGGTTGAGGAAGGGAGTTTGCGAATGTTGGAAGTTTGGTAAAAACAAGCATGGCAGGCTCTCAAAGTTTCAAAATATCATACATAAGTACCTCTACGCTGCAATCGTGAATTCAGCAAGTCAATGTCGTCTGGGTATTGCGAGGTTTATCGAGGATTTCTCTAACCCGGAACGCCAACATCCGGAGCCTCTCCGCCTTCCAACGGTCATCCTCAACGTGTCAACGGTCTCAAGTTCGATGTGGCCCGCGCGGCGAACTTCAACCTTCTTTTGATTCCGTCCGAACCTTCCAACACCTCCAGAACCACAAAATATCGCGATTTCCACAATCTGTCTTCAACCTCCATAAACCCTCATGAAAGCCCCCTTATTTATCTCTAATTACCACCAGCACCTGATGCTCTCACGATTACAGGGCCCAAATCGTACCAGACTCTTCTTCCCCCCCGTCTTACATACATACGTGGAAGGTCCCGGTGCCTGCCAAGAGCCGCCTTGCCAAACGCAGCTCGGTTATCTAAGCACCACTCTTGCATCACCCCAGGCGCGGCGACGGCAATGATTGGCCAATCGCACCCCTGAGGCCACCACAAAAAGTTGCCAACAATTTCTCCTTTACGGCTCTGTTCAATCCCTCAAAAAGGCAGCAGTTCCCTTTTTCGTTTCGTCCTTCTCAACTTCACCTCCTTCAACTTTTCGGTCTTTCTCTTCTACGGTCGTCTCTACGGTCGTTTGTTGTTCTCGGTCGTTTCACTCCCTTCCTTCACGATGGGTGTCCTCGCCGGCGTCGCGGATCAGCTTCCGCCCCTCACTCCGCTCACCTTTGTTGGCTACGCAGCGGCCTTTATCGTCACTTCCGTCGTTGTCAATGTCCTGCAGCAGCTGCTCTTCAAGGACCCGAGCAAGCCACCGGTTGTGTTTCACTATTTCCCGTTCTTTGGGTCAACCGTCGACTATGGAATGGATCCATATGCCTTCTTCTTCAAGAACCAAAAGAAGGTGAGCACAACAGATTCCTGGTGGAAGAGAGGAGAGCAAACGAACACAGTCGCTAACATGAAGGCACGATAGTATGGCGATGTCTTTACTTTTATCCTCCTTGGAAACAAGATGACGGTTGCTTTGGGACCAAAGGGAAACGATTTTATTCTCAACGGAAAGCTCTCGGAGGTTAATGCGGAGGAGGCTTATACTGGATTGACCACGCCTGTGTTTGGCGAGGGTGTCGTCTATGATGTTCCAAACCACGTCCTCATGGAGCAAAAGAAGGTACGCACACGAGACGGACTCCTACTTCCCGGCCACAGCTAACCAGTCGTCTAGTTCATCAAAGTCGGTCTCACCGTCGAAGCCTTCCGCTCCTACGTCCCGCTCATCGTCGAACAAGTCACCAACTACTTCAACTCCCACAAGGACTTTGCCGGAAAGAGTGGCTCCGTTTCATTGCTCAAGGTCATCCCCGAAATCACCGTCTTCACCGCCTCCCGCACTCTCCAAGGAAAGGAAGTCCGCGACGCCCTCGACGGCTCCTTCGCCGACCTCTACCACGACCTCGACAACGGCTTCACCCCCGTCAACTTCATGTTCCCATGGTTCCCCTTCCCACACAACTTTGCTCGCGACCGCGCCCACAAGAAGATTGCCCGCACCTACATGGACCTCGTCGAGAAGCGCCGCGCAAACCCCGACTCCAAGTCCGAAAACGACATGATCTGGAACCTCATGAACAAGACCTACAAAGACGGCCGTCCCCTCACCGATAAGGAAATCGCACACATTATGATTGCTCTCCTCATGGCCGGCCAACACACCTCCATGAGCACCTCCTGCTGGGCAATCCTCCACCTCGCTGAACAACCCGACCTCGTCGAAGCCCTCTACCAGGAACAGAAGAAGGTGTTTGGTGATAACCTCGAACCCCTTAGCTACGAGAAGCTCGCAGACTGCACCCTCATGAACTTTGTCATCAAGGAAACCCTCCGCATCCACCCACCGCTCCACTCCATCATGCGCAAAGTCAAATCCCCCATGCGTTTCCCAGACACAAACATCGTCGTCCCAGAAGGCCACTACGTTCTTGCCGCCCCAGGCTGCAGTGCCATCGACGCTCAATACTTCCCCAATCCGCTCAAGTTCGACCCTTACCGCTGGGAGGGACGCGCGCCCGAGGAGGAGGGAGAGAAGGTCGACTTCGGTTTCGGTGTCATCAGCAAGGGAACTGCGTCGCCATACCTTCCTTTCGGTGCTGGACGACATAGATGCGTTGGTGAACAGTTCGCCAACGTACAGCTCGGCACCATCCTCGCTACCTTTGTCCGCGAATTCACCTTAAGGTTACCAAACGGCCAAGTGAGCGTACCACCTCCAGACTACAACAGCATGATTGCCTCGCCGACCGCCCCCGCGGCCGTCGAGTGGGTCCGCCGCAAGTAAGCGGAGATGGAGCTTATGGTGTAGAGGGTGTATAGTGGAAGGCCACCTAGCGGTGGCACATGTTTAATGTTTCTTTCGATTCGTTGGCCGGTTTGGTTTTAGGCTTTTAATGCATAGATACTAGGGATTTTTTTGCGGTGATGATGATAAATACTTCGCTGGAGGTGGAGGGGGTGTAATGTTACTACTAGTAGATGATGCTATGGGAGGTGCGGTGGTGGGTGGTGGGAATTAATACCCTTTTTAGTGTTATTTGTTTGTGTTTTGCTCGTGTTGATCGGTTATGGCTGTGATTGAGTGGGAAGCGTGTACTTGGTTTATGTTTGTGGGAGATTTGCTTGTGAGCTGTTTCGTTCAGGTACTATTATGCGTGCATCTTTGTTTGTTGTCTTGGGAATGAGGGTACGGCGTGGGTCCGTTCGGTGCCCTCTAGTTTGTATGTTGGATTGTACGTGGATTGCCCAAGAGTCTTCTTCTGGGAGTTATGCTCGTGTCCGGCTTCTTGTGGGATGGAATGTTCGTTGAATTGCTCGCGCTTATTCTGGGAGTTATGCTCGTGTACGACTTCTTGTGCGGTGTTGATTCTTTGCTCATGAAAGCACGTTTGTACCTATCTCAGGCATTTGTGTGTTTGGCCTGTACTGGTTAATGTCTTATCCGTGACGCGTTGTGTTCTTGTGGTCATTACTGCTTTGCTCGTAACTCCGCTCTCCACTCTTACTGGCGTGGTCTTTACTGCCTTCCTTCGCCACGGGACACCCTCCGTACAATGATGCTTGTTGGTAGATTTCTTGCTCGTGCATCTTTCGCAGTCGTTCTTTCTAGACCTTCCTACTACCGTGGTTGTTTTGCTCGTGTAGCTATGTTCTTCCACCCTTACTGGCGTGGTCCTTACTGCTTTCCATACTCCGTAACACTCTCCGCACATCGGTGTTTGTTGATGAGTTTCTCGCTCGTAAATTCTTCCCGGTAGCCGTCTTTTCTAGAACTTCCTAGTAATTCGGGGGGCGAGGCTGGATGGCACAGTTGGTGTGTGCTGTCATGTCTTGACTTCTGAGAAGTCTGGGTTCTCAGGAGTCACCGGTTCGAATCCGGGTCAGCTCGTCCTATGACTCTCCCCAATCCAGTCTCACCTCAGCTTTGGCTTTGGTGTCTGCAGTATTGGACGTCATACACCACCCCTGTACTTGTCTACTCGACAGATGATAAGTACCCAAGTTGCTAGCTACTGGCCTCCTTTCCAGCTACTAGTACTTGGACCCTGCAATGGTACAGTGATCAGTTCACACTAAGTTGCAGTGGGGGTTGCCTATCGACTGGTGCCTACGATACTGAGGGCTACTATGACTTGCCATGTAAGACTCTCTGTCCAGTGTAGCAAATGTCTGACATATTCTGACCGTCAGACCGCTACCGCTCACTATGTTAGGGTTTGGGTGCCCCTAACGTGAGCAGCTGGCTTAGAGCAGCTCAGTACCTAAGCTACAGTTGGTTCGCACCTTCGCTGTACCTAAAAATGTGTCCTGTTCCAGTTGCCTCTGCAGTATTTCCTATGTTACGTGGTCAGTCCACAGAGATTCTACTTGCATAGCACTTAGAGGTTAGGGACCCTGCTGTGTGCACTCCCTAGAAACTGTTCAGAATATGGTTAATATAGTGAGCCATACCCCCTAAGGGTGTTGGAGTTGGAGGATTTCATACACTTGTCCTGTCATTACAATTTCCTTAGTCTATTATCCTTTATAATTCAGATACCTAGCTAGGTCAGTTGAATATAAATTACTACTACTCCTAGTAATTCGTATGGCAGAATTCGAAGTTGGCGGGTAATAGAAGAGGACTCGCTAAGTAGACGTGAGGAAAGGTCGGACAGGTTTCTAGTACTCGTGTCCACAGATCCTCTCTTGATCTTACTGCACTCGCTCGTGACTACTCCTCCTGCAAGAATGTGGAGCCTGGTTGTTGTGGCCTCGTACATGAGTGCTACGGTGCTTGCTTTGTTCTTTCAGTTACTCGTGAGAACCTCAGGCGCTCTTTTGCGAGTAGTGGTGTTTGCTCACAACTCGTGAATGAAGCCCTGGGAACTAGCTGGTGTGCTGTACATATAAGTTAAGCATTTCTATGCGTACTAACAAGTACTTCTAAGAAGCAAAAGAAAAATAGACTGGGGACCATACGAGTACTGCTCGGATGTGGATGGAGAGGACTCGTTCTTGAACGTGAGAGTTCATATGATTGCTAGGCTTTTTGGAGTTGCTCGTGGGGTATTGGTTTTCGTAAATTCTTTGTACTTGTGTGTTCGTGAGATTGCTTCCATAGCTTCTTGCAGTACCTTGCTCTTTGCTCTTTGCGTTTCTCTTCGGAATCGATTAATCAGTGGATTGCTCGTGAATAATGCCTTGTACTGCTCGTGGGCGAGTATGAAAAGTAAGTTGTGCACATGTGTTTGATCTGTGGATGATCTAGTACGTGCTAGTACGACTCGGTCCAAATACAAGTGGACTTGGGAATGTGACCTTTGGATGAGATGGCTAGCTAGGACTCGTCTGGCGAGTTGGCTGTAATAGTGTCTTAGGCTTCAGGTTGTTCGTGAGTCTTGTTGCTGTTGTCGACACGTACGTATGTCCGAGTCAGTACGTACTGCTTTCTCGTTTCTTCTCGCTTTCGATTGAACTTAAAGGTCTGCTCGTGGGTGGATTGTAGTAGTGATGTTATAACGTTGCTCGTAGATTGTTGCTCGGGATTCATGGGTGTAGCTTCGTAAGACAATGCTGGTACCATGGTGGGCTTTGTCGTACAGCCGACTAGGAATGAGGAGAGGGTGGGGACGTGATAATCGGCTGTTTTAAATTTCGTGACATGTGTGGAACTCGTACGTACGCCGCTAGCTGTGAGTTGGAAGTACAGTATGATCTTGCTTACTCTGAGATATGGGTAAGTAAGTACTAGTGTGTTAACGTGCACGTTACTTCTTTGCGGAGTGATATGCTTGCTCGTGAAAAGGAACGTATACCTGCTTGTGCTAGTACGAAGTTACTGGAGCTCCATAACTCCTCTGGATGTGTCTGTCCTGCAGCCTGTAATGGTACAAATACTATTGGATATATGAGAAAGCAAAACAAGCCTGAGTGTACTTAGACGTGTGCCGAAAATGTTCGGATTAGATCTGTGATCCTTTGTTCGTATCTTCGAAGCTTCTCATAGTCCTTCACGTTCTAAGTATGGTCTTGTATTTGTTTATGTGTGGACAACGCACGTGGACTCGTCCCTCGCGCTCGGAGGTGTAAGTTGGGACTCGTAGGAAACAATTGCTTTGCAATTGGAAGGTTGCATGTGAGCTCCTTGGTCGTGGGTGAGTAGTAGCGTGCTCTTATTCCTCGTATGCGGTCTAGACGTCTAGCGATCCTTGTTCTTGAATGCAATAACTCATGTTGAGTTATGCGTGTGGTTGATTGAAGACTCAGACGTATAGAGAGTATGGACATGAGTAGACTCTGTTTGGGTGAGGGATGGAACTCGTGATCGGTTGCTGTGACAGTTGCCAGTGGGTCTTTCAATCGTGCTTCCTCTGGGTCGTGGCTGTACGACGTAGTACACTGGCAGGTAGCGTGAAGAGTTGTCAAGAGTTATCATTTCAGTGTTGATAGGAGGTCGTATGTTATTGTTGAGTATGAAATCTGTTTGTTCGTGGAGGCTTGATGACGTAGTAATGCTATGCTCTTGTGCTCTAACAGTACAGTGCTATGCACGCGTGTACACTCCTGTACTAGAGTCTTGCTCGTGTAATCTTCTTGGTGTGGTCTTTATGGCATCATGAAACGTACTTGCTCGTATGTCTCTTTCAAGTTGAATTCAGACAGGGTGAGTGGTTCTTAAGGTAGCTACAATGAATCTCGTATTTTCCTGTTTGAAGCTTCTGTATTGTTTGGCGAGTTTCGATTCTCTCGTAGGATTTCTTGCCGGTATCTGGTGTATATTCGTGCGCCTCTGCAGCGATCTGATCCCCATTCTGTGAGTCTTTCTTGTGAGAGATCATGATAGGGTGAATATATCTCGTAATTAGACTTCGTCGATGTACTCTGTTGCATCAGTTTGGAGTTTTGTTTTTATTACTCATGTCACCGTTTGCTTCCTCAAGGTAATCTCTCTTCTCGTATACGGCTGATAAATTCACGAAGAATGTGTGAACCTTTGTGAGAAAACGGGTTGAGAGGCAAGCAGGTGGATCTCGCGGTCTCATGAAGTGAGGTGAATGAGCGAATGGGTGATGCGTGCATTTTCGAGGGTGTCAATTTCTTTGTGTAGATATGTCCTTGCTGGGTCAAGCATAGATAACTATTTTCTTTCTTCCCCGTTTGTTTTAGTCTTCGAGGTAAGAGATAGAGTCGATCCCGTAAGGCAGAACGTTTGTGAATACTGTGCATCAGGCAAAATTCGCGTTTCCGTGGCGGGGTGTGACACGGCTTTCACGGCCCCTCACGCCATGCACACAAACGGGGGCGTTTCACAGCGTGGCACAGTCACCTCCTCGTGACACGCGCCACACACTGTGCCATCCGTGGCACGACTTCCTCACGGTGCGGTCTCCGTGGCACGACTTTCTCACGGTGCGGAATATGAAAACCGTGAACATTCGTTGCACATTCGTTTCACAGCCATTGAACTACATTTCTACTAGATGCTCCACAAGCGCTGCACGATCGTCTGACGC
>ML119898.1:0-44180 GCA_003788565.2 Ascobolus immersus RN42 | reverse complement strand
CCGCAACCCGAAGGACCATGAAATATCTCCACCGGACTCTCCACCTCCACACTCCAACAGTTCTTGTGAAGTTGCCAGTCTTCCGCAAGAACGTTACGTACATTGCTGCCGCGCTTCCATCAAATGGCAAAGGCAGCGACAACTCTGGGTTAGGCGATCTGTCTGAGTTTGCCTTTCTATTCGAAGACGTTTGTTTTGCCTCCCTGTGCAGTAAATTTGCAATTAAACTAACACCTCGCCAGGCACAGCACCCGTCTGAGATCAAAAAAACGATAATCTTCGTGGATAGCAAAGCAAAGGCCCAGTCTTTGGCGAATGCACTACGTCGGAAGCTGGTCGAGAAGTTCAGACTCCGTCCGGGTGACGTCCGGGATATTATTCTCCCATACACTGCGGCATACAGTGATAGTGACCGCGAGGAATTCATGCGCCTGTTCGAGTGTGGCGAGTGCTTGATCCTCATCTGCACTGATGCTGCATCACTAGGGATTAACATTGACAACATTGAGGTTGATAATTCGCTCCTGCATCGAATTGACAAGATGGCTAACCGATGATAGGTTGTTATCCAGCATGGAGTTACAAAGTTTCTCACAATAGAGGATATTGTACAGCGATGCGGACGAGTTGCCAGATCACCAAAGATCGACGGACTGGCAATTATTTACTTCCCAGAGGCGAAGTGTGCCCCTATCGACAGTGCGCAGAGCAAATTAGCAAATGACGGCATCGATTTCTCCCTTGCGGCATCGGCAGATACATTCGAGGAAGTCCGTGGGCAGTTGGATATACTCTACCAATCCGTCACGGAAGAGCATTGCCCTGACGAAGACCTCAGTATTACATGGTTCAGAAAGACGACAGGATGTCGTTCCAATATACTTGACGTCCTATTGGATGATGACCATGGCGTCCGAGTCCGAGATCCAAGCGAAGTATGCTTTTGCGACAACTGCTATTTCCCCGTCCGGACCGCCGTCAACCGACTAACGCCACCGATGGTTCTGGCGGATTCTGAGACGATGGGACCGCCATCTGTAGTTCCCGATCGACTCCGCATCAAAGAAAGAGAACAACTGGCCGAAACGAGGGCGAAGGAGGCGGATAAGTTCAAGGGATTTGTACAAGCTGCTAAAAACCTAAAGCGTGCCATCTGCATCTTCCCAATGGACCGTTCTGTGCGTTATTTGGATACATGTGCGAGTTTCCAAGAAGGTCAAGACCAGGCAGCGCACCGGATAATCCTCAGTGGCCCAGATGGGGTCCGGCGGAAGTCATGCCCGGACTTGTACTATGAAATAGGCAAGCCGAAAATTCAGGAACTATGCACCAGGATATACAGAGAGAAGAAACTGGGTAGACTAGGCTTCCGTTCTTGTGATGTTATGCCGGAGGCCCAAATCAACGTGCTTGTGAAGCGTGCCGGAGCAGGGTGGGAATGCTCGACACATGGTGGCATCCAGACTATTTTGGGTGTAAAGTATCACCTGTCGTCGTCCATCATCGCGACGTATGTTGATGACATTATTCACACTCTTGCCGCCACAAAGGAAGAGTTCCTGAAGGAAAAGGAAGTGCGCGCGGCAAAGGTCCGTACGGATGCTTATCTGAAAGGGCTCGAGACCAAGGCAAATAACCTCCGTACGAGAGAGCAACAGGCTAGAGAAGCAGAAGCGGCAGCTCTTCGACAGTTGGCACTTGAAGAAGAGGCGAGACATCAACGAGAGCAGGCAGCCATACAGCTGGAACGTGAGCTGGAGGCAGAAGCAGGGCGGAGAGCAGCGGAGCAATTAGCGGAAGAGCAAAGAAGAGCGGAAGAAGAGCTGGCGGAAGAGCAGAGAAGGGCTACAGCACAGCTGGCAGAAGATCAAAAGAGGGCGGCGGAGGCGCAAATTGATCGGGATTGGCTGAAGGCGAGACTAAGAACAAGGGATCCGGATGACGCTCTAAACTCCATTAATAGAGTCAAGTCGACGATCAACCCAGCTCAAAAGGAGAAATTATGGGCAGCGATAAGGAGAGGGCCACAAGGAGACCAAAGTCGACCCGAACACCCTGCGGCGAACGAGCAAGTAGATCTGGATTGGCTGAAGGCACGACTACAAACGAGGGATCCAGATGACGCTCTAAATTCCATCAGAAAGTTACAATCGTCTATGAGTGCGACACAGAAAGATAAGCTACTGGCAGCAATGCTGAGAGGGCCTCGACGCGCCGAAGCTCAAGATCAACCTGAAACTCCGTCACCAACACATGGTATCCCAGGGCACCAACTTCCGGCCAAGCAAATTCAGCAACCGCCTACCGGCAACCATGCCCCCTCCAATATTCCGCTTCCGCCACAACCTCTCGCCACGCCAATAATTCCTCCGCTCGTGTCTTTTCCACCTTCCGCCATACAAACACGACAACCCCCAGCACCGACACAACTACCACAGCCTCTGACTATTACGAACCTCACACAGCATACACTACAGACAACAAGTCAGGGCTCGACAACCAAAACGCCCCAAAAAGCCGCAGGGACTATCCGCTCTTCATCTACGCGAGCCACCCGAACATCTCAGCGAAGCTCTTCGTTCCGGTCTGTGAGAGGAGCGAGACGCGCAGCTCTTGGAACAGGATATGGCCAGGTTATTATGGACTTGCGAGACGGCGACGAGCCACAGGTGGATGGTCCATTGCTGGACAGCGAGTCTTACACCCAGTACAAGAAACAGGAGAGATTCGAGAAGGCGCATGATCAGGCGTACGACTCAATGATAGTTTCAACAAAGCGGAAGGCGGATTCACAGGCTTGTAGCATAGCATCGTCAACGAAAAAGAAGGGACGAAAGCGCGCCAAACAGACAGACACGTCTTCAGTCACCGGAGACCCACAAGCCGAACCACCAGCAACACCGGCCAAGCCTAAGCAGCGGCGGAAGCAGGCTGCTGCCACAGCACCCTCTTCAGTCACCGGAGACCCACAAGCCGAACCACCAGCAACACCGGCCAAGCCTAAGCAGCGGCGGAAGCAGTCTGCTGCCACAGCACCCTCTTCAGTCACCGGAGACCCACAAGCCGAACCACCAGCAACACCGGCCAAGCCTAAGCCGCGGCGGAAGCAGTCTGCTGCCACAGCACCCTCTTCAGTCACCGGAGACCCACAAGCCGAACCGCCAGCAACACCAGCCAAGCCCAGACAGCGGCGGAAGCAGACTGTTGTGGCATCCACCACTTTGCCGGTTGCGACACCTGAAGAACAATTGGCGGCGACAACGGACGTAGGTGTTGGGCAGAGTCTTGCACAGGCAGGCGGACGGAAGTTGAGACCGAGGAAGTAAACAAGTATAAGTCATCTTTTCTACCCGACTAGTTTAATCTACACAAGTGTCATCTCCGCATCGAATAGGGCGTACTGGTTATTAATATCTACATCATCCACGCCGTCATTCAGTCGTCCTGTCTCTCCTCGTGCCCCTTCACCTGTAACATTCCCGCCTCCTCCTCTATCTCCATCTCCATCCAAATCCATTCCCGCAAATGGATCTTCGAAATCGTCCTGTATCCCGTCACCTTCATCGTCAAATATACTCGCGTCAACGTTTGCCCAATTGCTCCTCGCCCTCTTCTTGTATTTCGTCACAGGCACGCCCGTTTTGATGACATCCACTCCAGAGGACCACAGATCCTTGAAACTTGTATATTCAGGATCACCGGCAACAGCAGGTGCTCGTCCCGGGGTGTGCGTGAAGACACCCTCGTCGAGCAGAGTGGCTGCGATCTTCTCAACCTGTGTCTTATTCTTCGCAAGCGATGAACTCTGGCCGTAATTCACTGCACCTGTCATCGTAATCCACTGTAGTCTTGAAGCTTGCATCACGGAAATCTGACGAGCCAGTGTCTCCCTAGTGAACGGATGTATAGAGTTGAGGAAAGGGCGAATAAGAGCCTTAACCTCTCTCACAACCCATTCACAGTATAGGTCGTCCGGTAGCCATTTACCTTCCCTTCCGCTCGGGTTGACCAACATAGAGCGGAGGAAATGCTCCTTGAAATCGTCACCCCATACAACATGGAGGTTGGCGACCAGCTCTACCAGTGCTAGCGCATAATTTTTATGACCAGACGACTGAACAATAACACACCAGTACTCTATCACCCGGACAAGTCTCCCTGGGTCTCCGGCGCGAATAGCATTATCATACTCTCGGATGACGAGCTGGTCTCGGATGAATAGGTATGCATTTTCCTCGACAACGTCACGCTCCGCCGTCGGTCTTGGCTTACCGGAGACGTCACATCTGTCGTCTCGCATGGCCCGGAAGTCATACAGATACTAAAATATGTTAACGACTGACCACCATCGCCGGGAATAATGGACTAACATTTGCGCATTCGGTGATGGCATCTATCAAGCATAGATCTTTGGTCTGGTCGTACCTCTTCCCGGTCCTCAAAAAGTGATCGAATTGTGTCTTGGTTCTGGCACCGACAGCCTTATACACCATCGAGAGAACGAATCCTTCCGTCAACACACCTTGAAAGATACAGTTCCCTCTATGATCCTTACCGTCCTTCTTGATATTGACATTACCAAACATGTCCTTGAATCGCAGAATGGACGTGGGATCTCTCGCATTCTCGTTTCCCCAATATGTTGAATTCATCAGCTTCCGTATCGCAAAATGAAGATGAAAGAGTCCCATATCGCAGTTGACAAAGTCGAATTTTTGAGCTACGAATTCCAGTCAGTTGTCTGCTTTGCTGATACATGATATACTTACATGGATCACGAGTGTCCTGGCGCTGGAAGATTCCGCCTTCCACCATTATTTTCGTCTTGAGGTCACCGACCAAAAGCATGACTTTATCCGCCATCCCCTCCGGTGGTATTCCTATCTCCCGACAATACCTACCACACTGTCAACATAATGAAAGCACACTTGACTGGTTACAAACTCTTCTAATATCTTCATACACTCGTCTGACTTGCTCTGGTTGAGTGGAAGTGCCGGCAAGTTGAAGATTTTGGTGCGTCGCAGCTCAAGAGGACTTATCGGGGCAACCTCCGGAATATCTGATTTGATCCGGCGGAGGTGAGCATGTGTCCTATCATGGTGAAGTTGTACAATTTCTAGAATCGTCGCCTATAAGAAGTCAGTACCAGGCGTATACGAAACCAGGAGTATCAATTACTATCGCAATCCTCTTATAATACCCCATATCCTCTGGGAAAAGGTCATATAGAGTGACTTCCGCGCTGCGCTCATGTGGAATCTCACTGCTGCTGATCGGTCTCTGGACCTCATCTGGTGCACCCGTCACTACATCAGGGAAGAAGACATATCCAACAGTGTCGTTATTAATATGGTTCGTTCTCCCTGGGAGTGCCACCTTAACTCTCGACTGATAATCCATATTGTCCATACATAGTACAGGGCGGGACAATTTGCAGAACCGCTGTAGCTCAATGCCCACATCCCGGCCGAGCTTTGCCGCGAGATTATGAGCGGAAGAAGGCGACAAACATAGTCCCATCTGATTCATCGCCGTGAGCTGCCGTTTGCCTGTATGTGACGAATAGTTGAAGAAAGTGAAATTGGTCTGAAGGAGATTTGCTGTCTGGTTTAATGCAAAGCAGAGCCCTGATATAGAGACAGTCACAATCTGATCTCTATTCCGCTTGGTGCCTGTGGCGGCAGGAGCCACGAATACCGCGTGTAGAATCCGCCATAGCATCGGAGCATTTGCCTTTATCAACACGGTCACCTACGAATAGTCAGTAAAGTAGCAGTCTCTGGCGGGCTAGTCTTTACATCGGAGATTTTGAAGCTCTCTATATCATTCACCGTACACGTTGTGATAGGCTTCCGTAGTGTCGGGAGTAATACTGCCACTTCCTTCTTGAGCGCCTTTACCACCGCAGCCTCCGTAGCACCGTCTGCTTCCGCCGGATCGTGCTCTTGAAGGGCAGCCAAACTCCGACTGTGCTTCATGTACTCATGTCGCTTGCAGACCGCGATAAGACGAGCAACCTTTCCCTCTCTGAACTCCGAACGTATCTTCTTCGCAAAGTGTGAATGCGGTTTGATATAGTTATCCTGGTGCTCAATGATGTCCAACTGAGCTTGGTATAGGTCGAGAGGCGAGTCGAATCCTAGCCGCGATATCAACCTAGTCGCGGTCGAAAGTCGCTCCCATTCATCACAACGCTCGCCTTCAAGAATAGTACACGCCTCGAGGGCTCGAATACAGCGAGGAGACGTATGAAGTGATTGCATACCGGATAGACCCTGAGATCACGACAAATGCGTCCGATGGTCAATGGTCGACAACAAAGAGAAAGAACCAGAGCCCAAACACACAAAAGCCAAATGATTGTATACACTACATACTTCTAGACATACCCGGAATGTTCGAGAAGACCACACCCACCACTGGAAGCACCCATCCATGGTCTGCCATAAGTCAACTACACCCTCCGGTATCGCCAACCACAGCTTCCGGCACCACCCAAACTCGCTCCGGCAACCCCATGGTCACGCCGGAAGGTTGACCATTTTACGCTAAAAGTCTTGGCTGCAGTAGCACCGTTTTCAGCGGAATGGGGGTTTTGTTCCAGGCGTCACCCCACCAAAAAGTGACGCCGGGGAATGAGGCTAGGTGCTACCACCGAGGGCCGTTTGCATCTGCATCTCTGAAAGTGGAAACAGACTAGGAACCGAAAGTAAATTTATACATCATGCAGACCCATATATACTGAAACTCAATCCTAAAAACACCGCAAACTCAGACATCCGTCATAATCAAACCGCTCCATCTGTATACCCACATCCACCGACCATCAGTCTATTCTCCTCGACAACTTGCCCATTCTCCTCCTCATCCCTAAATCCAATCATCTCTTCCACCAATTCACCCGCCACAAAGCAGCAGTTGAACCACACCTATCAACGGGCAGCCTGCCCTCCCATCCTAACTTGAACCAAGACCCGTGGGGCTACTATTCCCTTCTTCCCACTCTCAACATTTTCCTTGTGTTTACCACCACGGCTATGCTCATAAATCCCGGTCTTTCCGTGCCAGGTCGTGCATGTTGAGCATTAGACTCTTCCGGGAGCCCATTCACCGGGCATCGCCCTCCTCTTCAGGGACAAACCCAACTCTTTGCGCCTAACATTGTCCCTGAGAAGAGCTGTACGCATGGGACCTCTCAACTCGGCTGGACGGTCATAGGTACGGTCGCAAGTCTCACAATGGGCCTGAAGGTGGAGAGTAATCCGGCCAACTCCTCCCGCAGAAAGCGGTGGCAACCCTTCCTTTCTTCGTTCCACATTCTTCAACTGGAACGGGGTCTCGTAGTGCCGTTTGAGATTCCCAGGATTCGGGTAGCCAGTCAGGCACACTTGACAACGGTTTGTCTGTATGGTGGAGCGGTCTTGATTGCGGGGAATCTCACAGTCGGGATGCTCGTTCGCCATATGAAGGTGACGGTTCTTGTATCCGTCTCTCTTGCCCTCGAGGATTTCAGAACAGCCGGGCGCAACACAACGATACCAGAGCTCGCCATCGATGTGGAAGGTGCCACGTAGCTCCGACGTAGGATTATTGTGGTTCACATAGGACAAATGCGCGATCAAGGCACCAATTGACGTGAACTCCCTCTTGCAGCCATTTTCATGGTTGCACTGTGCGGAAATGTTGGGGTAGATGTCGTATCTTCTGGTGTTGAAGATATAGCGGTCAGCGAGAGGGAGGGCATTGTTCATCCCAAGAATCTGAGAAACTCCAAAGAAGGTTCTAATTGCCGACTCGCAAAAGTTACCACGCTTGAAGGAGTTGTAACGAATGGATATGATTGTTTCGAGCAATCTCATCATACTGTCCCACGCCAGCAACTGGAACCTGTTGCGCAGCTTTGGCTGAGGGACAAGCGCCATAACGACCGCCCTCAAATTGGCGACGTTTTCGCCTCTTGGGTCGTCTTGCGCTGCTTCGTAAATGCTGCGAGGCTCTTGCCCTGGCTCGATCGGTTTGCAACTTTTGATGGCCGAAAAATGTCCACGGATTCGAAAACCAAGACCACTCTTTGCGGCGGACCGCCCAGCATGTTCCGTTGCGGCCTGGCCAACGTAAAAGAAGTTTCGGTCTGCGGTACCGCCCTTGTAGATGTGCTCAACGGACCATAAATACCAGCGTGGGCATCCTCCTTGGCGTCGGGTAGGAAATAGCCGAATTGGTCGAGAAAGCTGTGTACCTGTTCGACCGAGAACCTTGCGCTAGGGTCGGCAAACACCTGTTGGACAGGCAACAACATAAGCCCACCAATCAATTCGGCAATCTCTTTCTCGAAATCTCCGTCCATTCTGCCATAAAGGTGCCTGTATGAAGAATGGCGACGGAGGTGGACGAGAGGTGATTCCGTCTCGGTCTCAAGCAGGCCTACCACATGCCGAATCCCATCCACAATTGCTTGCCTGGGCGGTGGAAGTCTCAGATGCGGAGGAAAAAGGACTGCGAGTTGCTCTTTCATAAAACCTGACTGCATAGCAGCATTGACGAGTCCTACACCGGAACTGTTAGTGACTAGTCTTCGGAATAGCACTGCAAACTTACTCCATTGTATGTCCTTCTCTGAGGTCTACGACTCTTCAGGTTCTTGGGATGCCTCCAGCCACGGGGTTCCGTCACCGCTTGACTCTGCCCATCTTCTCCAAGCACTTCCTCTTGGTTCTCCACCGACTCTTAATACGCCGAAGTCTCAGTTGATTCTGCGGCATCGACATCACCCTCGGTACCGGCTTGTCGTCCCCGTTAACTCCATCCGTTTCGGTTTCTGCCACGATGTCTACGAATTGGGTGGACTCTCCATCAAGATCAGAAAGATCACCAGACGTGAGCTCCCATGCTCCATCCCCATTGTTTTCATCCGGCATTTCCAAATCCTCCTCTGACTGGAAGCAGGTTTGGGCTGAAGAGACAGATGCATGATTCGAGGGGGCTTGCAACTTTGTCCTACCCATCCAGGCAGTTTGGCGGCCGGAGAGAAAAGATGGATGGCAGTTTCGGCTTGAAGGAC
Source organism: Ascobolus immersus RN42 (assembly GCA_003788565.2). Classification (NCBI taxonomy): domain Eukaryota; kingdom Fungi; phylum Ascomycota; class Pezizomycetes; order Pezizales; family Ascobolaceae; genus Ascobolus; species Ascobolus immersus. The sequence continues at coordinate 35,116 of ML119898.1, read as the reverse complement.
AGTGTAGGGTGAGTTCTTGAAAGGCGAGAGATGATTCCCTCATCGTTCTCTCGTGATCATCCATGGTGTGGCTTGCGGAGAGTAGAGGCAAGGCGACTGAGAATTTCGGCTTGCTCAAGGGCGTTGCGAGGGAATGTCAACTTCGACGGTCGGTTTGTGACGTGTGCTTCCTCGTCGGCGAAATCCAGCGTCTCTTGATCGACTTGAGGTGGTGTTTGTCGGAAAAATACTTCCAACTCTCCGTCGTCCGTCAAGATTCAGCGTGTTTGGTTGCGAAGAGATTGGGTCCCGAGCTATCGTTCATGTTGTGTGATGAACTGAAAAGAGATGATAGAAGCAGGCCTTGTATGCAATCAATTGAGTCCACTCCCTTGGTTGTGCCATTCGTGAAAAACTGTATTTGGCGGTGATGCCTTGGTGGTGATGTTTGGGCGGGATGTTTTGGCGGGGTGACGTGTTTGCTCAAAGAGCCTCACCGTCATGGCAGGAGCCGAACGCACAGACCGACGCACGGACTAGATCTGGATAAGATGCAAGCTCGAGGAATCCCGATCCACCAACAACTTCGAACTTCACAACAAATCACAAGCCTGATGTAAGAAGACAGACAAAAAAAGAGACAAGACAGAAGTACGCTTGCTTGACGATGAACGAGGAAGAAAGCAAGGCCAGGTCTATCCGGCCAGCAAGAGATCTACGCTACCAATAATCTACAGCCCCTACTCCAACCACTCGCCAGTGTTAGGATCAAACTAGTACCCTCTCGCAAAGTTCTTGAACTTGTCTGGGATATTGCCCACGTTCACAGCCTGTTTCTCCAGCTCTTCCTGTCGCTCGGCCTCGCGTTCCTCCCTTTCATGCTTGGCGAACTGTACTCGTTAGCTCGGATCCCAGTTGTCCAGAAAGACTGGACTTACATGCGCAATATCCTCTGGATGCGTCAGCTCCTCATCTGTCGTATCGTCACCATGGAACCTAATATAGCAGTTAGTATGCCTTCTACAAGCCCATGCGCCTCATTCGGCATGTAATCCGACGCTTGACCGATGCCAAGACAATTGCCAAGACCGGGTAGAAAATGTTGCAAGTCAACCATTCTCCTTCAACACAACGACGAGGGATGGGAGTAAGTGGAAACCACGGGATTTTTACCGTTCGTAATGATGGAGCTCATATTCATATTCATCGTCTCCATGATGCCCAGGGCCGTAGCCATAGTCAGGAAGTTGTCCGCCTTCTTCGTGATAATGTTTGAACTCCTCCATCGTGATGGCGTTGTCGTTGTCGTAGTCCATGCGCTTCATGATGTCCTTCACCAATGCATCCTTCTGCTCCGCAGTAACCTGGATAGAGAGAAAAACAGTCAGCCTGTGCCTTGCTAACAAAGTCTTCCTGCTCAATTCTCGAAGGTGTCGATGAGGTTGGTCACGTGATCTAGGTCCCGTGAGTTTCGCCGGAGAACTCGAAGCGAGATGCAGACTCGGCACCACCGGAGATGTCGAAACGAGATGCAGGCAAGTTGGCGCAAGCTCGGTTCCAAAGGCCTCGATAGTAGTGACCAGCCCTCCATTCACCAGACCCAGTTTTCCCTCTCCATCCTTCCCTCACTGTGTTAAGAATAGAGTCGTACCTTGTTTGCTGGATCCGTCGGGTCCTGATCCGGAGGCTGGCTCAAGCCATACGTCCTCAAGATCTCGCCTCGCGTCCAAGTCCCAGAGTTGTCAAAGTCGTGAAGAGAAAAGAAAGCGCCGGGATCAAAGTTCGAGACGTGATGTTCCTCTGTGCGAAGCCGAGTCAGTGTTCAATTCATCATGCCTGTACTGTTTCGTCCCGAGGTATGCGATCGAGAACAAGGTAGTAGGGCCGGAGAGACAGCCGGAGTTGACCCTCCCCTCTCACCCACCCGTCCCAATCCTCCCAATGCCTCCACCCTACACCCAAGAACAACAGGGAAACTCACCCTCCATATGCATCTCCGCCCAACTCATCCGATTCGGATCCCTATCATGATCCCCCCCATGACTCCCATGCCCCGCAACACCAACCGCCAATGCGGCAACGAGTAAAGAAGTTCCTCTCATTTTGTGTGTCGTTCGTTCTCGTTCGTTCGTTCGTTCGGTGAGGGGTTTGCCGGTGTCAGACGGGAAGGTATGTAGTCGTTTGCGTGCGAAGCGGCAAAGGAGGCAGTTGAAGTGACGGGTGTAGGGAAGTGACGGGTATGAGAAAGTTGTGGTGTTGTGGTGATGTTTGTTGGAGGTTCGTCAGGGATGAGCGAGCGGCGGCGGCGAATCTCAAGTTTCAACTCAGCTTGGGAGGGTCGGGCGGGAAAACGTTCGGGGAGATTGGCGATAAGGCGCAAGAGCGACGAGGTAGAAGAAAGAAGTAGAGAGGAAAAAAGGACACGATGCTGAACGGTGGATGGGAAGTGCGACTGGGTGGATAAGTTTGGGGTGGAAAACAGGCGGAATTCGGTGGTGGTTCAGGGGAGCTGCCCAAGGCGTCGTAGCGGCGGAGAAAGCCGTCGTGGTGCATGGGAGGCGCTAGGCTGGGAAGGGCAAGTATAACGAGTCGACTTTGAGGGTGCCGTTTGCAGCGAGGGTCTACATCACATACATACATCTCAGGGATTGATGCCATTCTTCGTTTCGGATCGTTGCAACAAACGGAAAAATTCCATGGACTTTTTCAAAAGGTCAAAATCAAAAACCGCTTACTACCGACGACAAGTCTCACGTCGGTATCGCGACAGACATTCACCGGCCGCGGGAAACCACAGGATGACTGCATCCCCATCATCTCATTCTGCAGCTCTCCACCAGCTCACGATATCGGGCTCAGCTCGAGGCACACAACATCCCGAAACACGCTCAGTAGCACGATCCAATTCCAAATAGCAAGCATCAATTCTCCACATGTACGAGTACAGCTTCACAATCCACAATCCGAATCTTACACGACAGACCAGATTCAAGTGCTGAAATCAAACCAAAAACCAAAAGTAAATTAACCAAGTCTACCAGGACACGAACGTACTACCTTCCCCACCCATCCCGCCCCAACCCATCCAAAAACGCAAAAACACGGATATAAACCAACAAAAGAAAAAGGTCCTAGCAATAGAGTAAGGTATTTTAAACCAAAAAGAGAACAAGTGAAACCCAGGGAATATCGCAAAGCAAGTGTAGTAGGAAAACAAAAACAGGGGGAAGGTCGACAGCTTGTACCGAGATCGTGATCCCAGAAGCCCTTGACCGGAATAAAAGTATACACAACGAAACAAAAGCCACCCAAGAGATTTCGCCATAACAAGGAAAAAAGATAGCCCAGAAGTGGAAACAAAGGGAACGGGGTAGTGACAAAGAAACAACCAATAGACCAAAACTCAACGTCCATCATTCCCTCTCCGTCGTGAGAGATACACCCAATCATCAGCAGAGCATCCGTCTCCAAGGATGCCGATTCAGATCCAGCTCAGCTCAAGAGAACGGATTACCGTTTAACCGCATGACTATCATCAAACGGACTCGCCGCATACCTCGACCCCAAACTCTCCTTACTATTACTGCTATTCCCCGCACTCCTCTGCACACTCAGCCTAGACACACTCATTGGCGGCATCCCAGATCCAGGCGGTAGCGGAAGGTCATCAATGCTGATAGTCTCCGACATTGTATCGCTGAATGGCGAATCATCGATATCAGTCGTCGACAAGTACGAGCCCCTCGATTTGCGATCTTTGGCGCCCTTTTGTGCTTGCGATCTCGAGTGGTGCTGGTAAGGCTCGTCACTGTCAGAGATGGCCGACTCTTCCGAATCCGAGCCATCAAAGTGACCCCGCTGAGCACGATTCTTGTTGTAGCTCTCCCCAATCGATCCTCTCGACCCACTACCACTGCTGCTTTGCGATAATGGCGACTTGCCAACCTGAACAACCCGCAATCCTGGCCGTGACACCACCACTTCTGGGATCTGCCCACCATCGAGCTCCGGTGTTGTCGGCCCAGACTTTACAGACACCTGCACCACATTCGCCTTCCGTCCCCTAACAACCTCGGGCACAGGCTGCACCGCACCTCCATAAATCGTCGTCGCCACACTACTCCTGTTGGTCCTCGCCGTATAAGTGCTGCCGCGGTTAGGCATGAGATAAAACACCTCATCCGTAGCCGCCGGGCTCTGCGGATACCTCATAGTCCCCTGACTATCCCTATAAGCCTCCGGAATCCTCGGCACCGTCGGGATGGTAAGGCCCGGAGAAGTCGGCGCAGAAGCAGACGTAACGCCAGGCACGTACGCAATCTGAATAACATTCGAGAACGACGACGACATGGAGGCCACTGTTTGCGTACTCGCTCTCGCGCCTCGGAGTCGTCCAAACTGCTCATCCTTCTCATCCAACAAACTCTCCGTCTTCTTCTTCTTTAGCCTTCGTCGGTACAGCACAAATGCAATCAAGCCCAAGAGTGCGACTCCTCCCAACACTCCACCGACGATGCCGCCAACGTTGGGACCTCCGTCATCGCGTTTGGCAGACGCTTGGGTTGAATCGATGGTGCCGTCGTCGAGTTCGCGGGGGTAGCATTGCGTGAAGGGGCACGAGTCGCAGGAGCGGACAAAGAGCGTGCACCAGGAGCGGGTGTCGCAGGCGTTTTCGCAGGTGATGATGCCGAGAGAGTTGCAGTAGGATTCTTTAATGCAGCCGGAAGCATCGCGAGGGGGGTCGTCGCGGCGGAAGAGGATGCTGGGGGGTATGGCTTCTACTTGGGGTGCGCCTGGGGGGATGTTAGTTGGGGTTTGGGAGGTGGGGATCTGGAGGTGGGGATGGATGCGAACCTGATTGTGACATGATCATGGGGAAGGTGTTAGGATCGCTAGAGGCGAAGATTCAAAGACTCAGAGGTTCAAAGGTGGTCGTAAGTCGGAAAAGTTGTCGAGATGCTGATTCCAGTGTCGTATCCGGTGGTTCAAAAAGAGCGTAATGTGTGTGCTATCGACCGAAGCGCCGTGGATATCTCCCACCAAATCTGTCGGCAACAAGTCGAGGTAAAAGAGTGACAGTAGCAAAAGCTACAGCAAAGGCCGGGAGAGTCGAAAACGTAAGATTCGAGTGCTCGTTGGTGAAAGTGTTGTGCTTTTTGTTCCTTCCTTCAGTACAGCCCCAGAGTCGCCCAAACTGTTCGTTCGAAATGTCGCAATCTGCTCAAAGCTTTCAAGAATCCTTCTTTCGTCGCAGAGACCTTGTCGAAACTGATATAGCGAAACTGATTTTCGTGAGATAATGCCCGTCTTCCTTTGTCGCGAGTCTTTGTTGCAATGTTGTTGTGGTGGTGGTGATGTTGCTTCGTGTCCTTCTCCTTTCCCTCTTTCAAGCGCCGCAATTTCCTTCCTCTCTCAAGCTTCTCTTGTTCTTCTCGGTCGTATTAAACCAAAGCCTCCAATAAGAACCAAATCTCAAAACACCCAGCGAAAAACGAGCGAAGAAAAAGTCGAAGCGAGTGAAGTGCTGCGAAGGTCGTGAGGTGTGTGGAGGATGGAAAAAGTCGAAAAAAGAGGAGATGGTTGGCAGGGGAGAAGAGGTGGTTATTACAGGGCGACAACGAGTTCGGGGCGAGAGATTTCAGCTGCTGCTGCCTGGGCCAGTGAGAGACGGGTGTAACGCGAGGCTAAATTGGTGAGATGGGATGCGGAGGGCGAGAAAGCTTGGTATGGGATGGGGGATTTGAGGGCAACGGTTTTCGAGAGCTCAAAATATGATGGGGATATTGTATTTCTGATGTGGTGAACAAAATCATTATGAGATCGGAAAGAAGTAATTGAAGATACTGTTCTCAGTTTACTGTTTCCTCCGCAATCATCTTCATTCCTCTCCTCTCGTTCTCCATTTCGTTCTCACCAACTCAAATTCCCACCGCAGCATCCAATTTCCCCTTCACTCCAACTCGGAGCCATAAATTCACCCCACCTCTAAAGCAGCCCCACACCTTCCCCTTCCCTCCACAACATTTCACCACCAAAACCAACCCAAGACATCGCCGCTCTACCCGCTCCCTCACCAAACAACGCTAAAATGGCTCTGTAAGGCAAGGGCCCAGCCCAGTCCAACGAGATTGGTGCGTTGGGCGGCACAGGAACGGTCGGGAGGACGAAAAGTGTTTCCGGAGGCGGTGGAGGGCACTGGCACGATATGGGAGATTTGGAAGCCGATGTCGACTATCGCATGTATCCCGACTCTGCCGCATTACTATCCTTGACAGCTCAGGATGGAGAGCATTCGGCGAGTGGCATCCCCGATGACACTGGCACAGTCCGGCGGGCGGCCCCAACGAGACCGCAAAACGTGAATAAGCTCAGGCTCACTCACCAAAGCACAGCACAACAACAGCCGCTCGTTCTCGTTCGTTCAAAGCAGGCAAAGTTTAAATTCCGTGCAGCGCTGTGATGCATGCGGTCAGCTCTTGGATTGGGTCGTAAGGCGGTGAGGTGCTGTGTGATCCATGGGTCACCATTCACTTTTTCACCTCCGGCTCTGCGAGAGAAGGGAAGAGAGGTGCAGAGGATGTGTATTATTGCAAACTGCGACTCGAGACGGAATCTCAAAATCCAAAGAAGAGAGATTCGCCATCCGCTTCCGCTTCCACCCATCACTCCAGCGATGCCCCTAACCAGGACCTAAGCAAAAAACGTGCCCCAAGTCGCGAGGCGACGATCCTGATTCAGACCCATCTTCGCTTTCAAGCGTCCAGAAGACTCCCTCCAGGGCTTGGGTGTGCATAGCCGTAACCATGTGTCTCTCCCGTCTCCAATCTCGACACTTCGAGAGGATTCCCAAGGGGAATGGAGGATGAAACGGCCAGTGTCGGGGCCATCTCAGGTAGAGATAGATAGATGAAAGGGACGTGCTTCATGGTACATACGAATACAACGGAATACGACGGCCCAGAAGAGTCGAACATGTTATCCACTGTGACCGCTCGGATTCGGTGCAGACTCGGAAACTGGTGAAGGGCGCAGCCGAAAGCTCGAGAGTCGAGTGAGTCGACAAGACAAGCTTCCCGACCCGAGTCGGCTGCTATTTTTAGAGCGCACTTGGACCTGCATATTCCGATGGGCTAACCGGGTTGGGATGGGGGTGTCTTGGGGCGAACGTCGCTCGTTCGTTTGGTCCTGTCGTTGCTCAAAGTCATTCTTTTTGTTTGCTTTCGAGAGGGAACTGCAGTGAAATCAGGTTGTAGACTCGGGCGATGTGGTTGAAGTAGCAGTGTCAGCGACTGTCGTGATTTGGATGGTGGGAAAGCTCATTCCAGGTCCCACGACATGATTCGGAAGATCCAGAGAACCTCTGGAACGAATCTCTCGAGAAGCTTGGGTTGCACGATAAGGAAATAGAAATGTATGATATGCATGCCGCCGTTATGGGAGATGAGCACTTCGCCGTGCGACATACCGTGAGACTGAGAACACGGAGGGATTGGTTACAGTGGCTAATCATCCGAGTGGGTGAATGCTACCGGGCACTACTTCGTATAAGCAGAGTTCGGAAGATGTAATCGAGGTGTCTCGGAGATTAGATTCGGCAGTCGAAATGTTCAAGTTCACTTTGTTGCTTTGCTTTGAACCACGAGCAAGAGTTCTTCGATAATTGGCCCTGATATATGCTTATCGGCTCGGATATGTACGAAAATATCCAGAAGAGCAATGAAGCAAAAAGAAGGAATCTCTACTTAGACCGGGGATCGAACCCGGGACCTTGTCCGCTCTTGGTCCTGGGTTACCGAAGCATTCGGGCCGGACTGTGAAGGACATGTCATACCACTAGACCACCCAAGCTAACATGGAATCGAGGAATTGGTTACTCTCTAGATAGAAGGTTATAAGTGAGTGGTGTCAACAAAAGAAGATCAGCCCTACTTAGACCGGGGATCGAACCCGGGACCTTGTCCGTTTTCAATGCCGGTGCCGGAATACCGAAGCATTCGGTCCGGACTGTGAAGGACACGTCATACCACTAGACCACCCAAGCTGACATGACAGCCGTGATTCAGTTTCCATTTAGAGTTTCAATTATTTCAAGTTCTACCCAATTCAAAATGCTGTCGAGTGAAACGACAGGCCTTTGGTAGAGGCAACAAAAGAAGAACAGCGCTACTTAGACCGGGGATCGAACCCGAGACCTTGTCCGTGCTCACTCCCTAGAAGCCGAAGCTATCCGAGCGAGTTGTGAAGGACACGTCATACCACTAGACCATCCAAGCTGCTATGAATGAGCTCAGGAGTAGATTTTCCGATTCTAGAAGTGCTGGCTCGGATCACACAAATGCTCAGTTTCCTTCGGGATGGTTCAGCAGCAAAAGGCCAGGCAGAGATGCAAAAGAGAAGCAGCTCTACTTAGACCGGGGATCGAACCCGGGACCTTGTCCGATCCCCAATCCTGATGCGCCGAAGCATATCGGCATTGGCTGTGAAGGACATGTCATACCACTAGACCACCCAAGCTGTTATATCCGTACCTGAGAGTCAAATTTTCTGTACTGTTTCAGATCAACGAAAATGACAAAGGACTTGCGTCTAGAACGACAAAAGGAAGCTTTACTTAGACCGGGAATCGAACCCGGGACCTTGTCCGGCCTCACTCCCGATGGGCCGAAGCATTATTCGGCTCTGATTGTGAAGGACATGTCATACCACTAGACCACCCAAGCTGACATTCTCGAATTGTCAACTAAAACACTTATACTGCTGCTGTTCTTGCTCTGAGGCCAGAAAAACTCCGAGACTCCAGCTAACAAACGGCCTGAGCCAGCTATCAGCCCTATGGCACTCGAAATCCCAATGCAGTTTTCATCAGACATGTCACTAAAGCCAAATTCAGAACCTTCTCGGGACTGCGAAGTGCCCAGGGCCGGAAAATAACCGCCTCACAAAGTTGACTTACCTGAATGATAAACTCATAGTTCTCCGAGCCGGAGTATGAACGGCTGCCAGTGGTTATTCTCCGTGACCTGGATGGTACAGGCCGTCATGGTCCTGACCAGTGCCCGAGATCGGGAAGGAGACTTGGATGCTTTGTTGGCGGATTTTCAAGGACCGGCACGAGTTGTAACTCACTCGTATAATCAACGAGTTATGGAGACTCTGTCCTGTTTTCCTTTTGCCAATCCCTCACGACCCAACTTGAAAGCTCCACCAGCTGCTATGTGAAGTCCTTTTCACCCTATCCCCTCCTTGCCTCCTCCAGCTGGTGAGAATGGTGGCATACACTACTTCTCTGGGCGCTTCCCTTGCTGAGGACCGTGACGAAGTCGCCCATCGCAATCTTTGTGTCAAAAATCCCTCCATCAAGTGAGCAAACGTCGTGGGGGTTTCCGTAACGGTGTTGCAGCTTTGTGTCCGCTGGAGTCTCTCTATCGGCTTGCGCCTCATGTTCTTCTCGTAGTGGGTTTGATGGCTTCTCGGGCACTACAAGCAGTTAGCATCCAGACAGGCATGGTCGAGCCACCAAAAGGAGCAAACTTGCCAAAGATCAGATCACTTTCGAGCATCCTTCTTTGTGTATAACGGGCGACATCCCAAGTCGAGCTCAGGCTCCGTAGCTCCTGCGGTTGCAAACATGCTAGTAGTGCCATGAGTTGCGAGGCGAGAGGACTGCCTGAAGATTTCGCATTTGTAACGATCCTGGAGAATGTGACAGCGGTTTCAACGGGTCTGTGGGGGTTGAGAATAGACTGGACCTCCTCGTATCTTCACTCCGGTGCAAACACAGGTCGTGACGGAGAGCGTCGGCTTTGTTTTGAGATCTGGCGGAACTGAGCTGGGAGGTTTGCATCGGTGATTCGAAAACAGGATTGTGATATATCGATCTCGTGCGAAGAGATTTGCGGAAGTGCTTGGATTGGCGAGCGTTTGTAACTTGGTGTTGTTGATGTGAAGAAGGAAGATGCCAATGAATGGGTTATAGCAGAGCCTCAAACATGGAAAGACTTGGCGGATTTTGTGATTCTTAGTTGTTCATTATGAGAAATGACAAATGAAAGATCTGTCACATACGGCCATAGATTGAAGAATATACGGGATCCCGTCCGCTCTCCCATAGTCAAGCTTCTAATCGCCAAGTTAGTACTGCGGTGGGTGACCACGCGGGAATCCTTGGTGCTGTATGTTTTGCTCTCGGTGCGCAGCATTTTTACAACGGTCGGAATTCCGCGTCAGAAGTATCGGCATGCCGAAAGTCAGCAAGGCTTCCATGGTCCAACGGTAGGATAATTGCCTTCCAAGCAATTGGCTCGGGTTCGACTCCCGATGGTTGCATGCTTTTTTTGATCCTTCTTCGAATTCGTCGTTGGCTGCAGTTGCCGTGTCTACTCTTAAAGACTGCTCGATGTCATCTTCTTTGGAATGATTCGATTCAAGGTCATCTTCGCTGATGCAAATTAAATGGGATTCACGTTTTGGAGAGTTTTGACACTGAGAATCCAAGACAACTGGGAGAATGTTGACGGGTTGGCAACGTCTTCTGCTCACTGGCTTGGCTTCTTGGTGGACAATGCCCCGCCTCGCTGAACTTTTTTGTGTTCAACTCTCGATCGACAACCTCCACAACTGAGCAAACAAATTCACCAAGTTTGCAAAACACCAAGGTATCTCACCCTTTCGCCATCCTGTACAGATCCTAATATTTGTCACTAGCTTCCTGGAATCACTTCTAACGTCCACTCCGACCGTCTGGAAATCATCCGACCAGAATGCCGTGCTGCAGCTCGTATGTCACGGTATCGGTCCGAGATGCATCCTTGCTGCACCCTGTCAGATGCTTGTTCGGAAGTAAGCAGCTAGCATCAAGCTAATTCGACAATTTCAACCAGCGCCCACGAACGGCCAACCATTCATCGAGCATCACAGCCCACCGCACATTTCCAGAAGAGTCAAACCGCAAAGGTCACTGCGATACCGAGCACACCCATTTTTTAGTGAGATGGGAAATACGGCAGAAAGCTGCAGATCAACCGCCAAGATTGCTACATATATTTCACCGGAGGATGCGATACCGACTGGGAAGTTCGCCTTGATGATTTTGGGAGCTACTCACGAAGTGGGGTTACACATGATGGTGGTCGGATTCAGCCTTCATCTCCTTCATTCCATCACGCCGAACCTCTTCTCTCCTTCGTTCCTCCATCATCCTCGTGTTGGAAGGGTAAAGGAGTAAGATCACGACTTGAAGTTACGGTTTCTCTCGGCTTTCGGTACCGCAAACATACCATCCGTCGATCGCTCGCAGCATCATCAAATCCGCATCACCTCTCAACACGGTCGGCAACGCAGCCTCGCTAGCGGCATCACGAATTTCAACCAATCACCATCTCGACCCTCGATCTTCACTCGTTTCGACGCTCATTTTCGCCGTTCAGCTGCTCGAAAGCTGCAACCAGGTCCGCTTTAGAAACCACCGTACGTTTGAAAGAGCAGAATCTGCCGTCATGAATCCTCGAATGCTAACAAGCCTAGGAGGGATCTACCCCGAATAGTTACACTGGAAGTTCCAACACCACCCCCTTGACATGGCGACGGAGGTGTCCAGCTACAAGAATGAATGCTACACAGTTGCCTGGATCTGCGCGCTTCATATCGAACAACGAGCAGCCCGATTGATGCTCGACAACGAACACGGCCGCCCACAATATGTCCACGAAGCCGACCAAAATGCCTACGTCTTGGGTGAGTGCCACGGCCACTTGGTAGTCATCGTCGTCCTCCCAAGCGGCTCGATGGGGACAACTCCGGCAGCAACGACAGCTACATCTCTACGATTCTCGTTCACAAACATCAAGTATTCGCTCATGGTGGGAATTGGTGGTGGAATTCCTGGGCCGCAGACCCAGAATCCGGTCCCGGACATTCGACTTGGCGATGTGGTTATTGGACATCCGGAGGGAACCAGTTGTGGCGTTGTACAATACGACAGGGGAAAGTCAGTTGGTGAGCGGTTTGAACGAGTTGGTAGTCTCAATCCGCCTCCCGTAGAGCTTATGAGTGCAGTTGCAACTGTACGTTCGGGTCTCCGGCAGGACAACTTGTTCGAGAGAGTGATACGACCTAGGCTCCATTCGAAAAATATCAGCGCAAAGGACCGAAGACAGTTTCGTCACCAAGGGAGTACGAACGATAACCTCTATCGGATCGACTACGACCATGCGGACGCCATTCATCCTTGTCAACTAGCTTGCGATCCTTACAAGGTCGTATACCGAGACATGAGGGAAGACGGAGAAGAGAACCCTCTGATTCACTACGGAACGATAGCATCTGGCAACCTGGTCGTCAAGAGTGCGGCAATGCGAGAGCAGATCAGGAGAGATACAAATGCCATGTGCGTGGAGATGGAGGCTGCTGGATTACTCCACAGTATGCAGTTTCTGGTGATCCGTGGAATCTGTGATTACTCGGATACGCATAAGAACAAGGATTGGCAGCCGTATGCGGCAATCACCGCTGCCGCTTATGCTACGGAGCTGCTTTCGGTTATGACACCCGGAACGCCGAGACAACAACATGATGATGGCTTGCATCTCAAAAACGCATCAAGGGACAGTTTCGATGCGGAAGCTCTTCAAAGGTCTGTCGTTTGGGCCTATTCTGGCTCCTGTTGATTCCATGCTAATATTGCGTAGTAGATTGAAACAAGCATCACACGAACGAAACAGTCTTCGATCAATCTCACGAAGTCACGCAGTCATCAGGAAACGAGAGAGCCTTCCAGCAGTGGCCCATTGGCAGGAGCAACAATCCGAACATAGGCCTCATCCTACAACAACACAGAGTTTCCCAGTAGCGCACAAACTGTCCGAGTTCACCGGCCTATCAGAAGCACACTCAAGACACACGCTAGTCGATCACTACTCCGAAGCAGCATCACAATCTCTACCTCAGCTACCACAAGGAACCGATCGATCAAGCCCTCAGTACTCACCTCCCATTCTCGACCGTCACCCCAGAATGTCTGCAATACATGCCTCGAGCGCCCATGTCACCAGACCAAACTCGACACCAAACCTGAGAGCTGCTATGGATTCAAACCTGGCTTTCGTCAAAGAGTCACAAAACACAAGAAGCTCAACGCTACTGGCAGATCCAACACCGGCTTTTCGGATTGCTGGGTATGAGGCATCAGGCGCAGTTTCGAATAGCCATATTGCTGAGCTTTCGATCCCTGATCCGGCCGATTTCATTTATGAGGCTCAGGGAGATGCGGGTTTCGACATGTACGGACCTTCTAGGAACTTTGCCAACCTCACCATTGTTGATGAACCAGGAGATTACGAGAATGGTCCTGTCAAGGAGAGACAGACATTAGAGCACGATACATCACCATTTCAGGACGGAAGACAGACGCTCGAGATGGGCTACGTGCAGCAAGAGAACCCAATTGTCGAGCTAGACGCTTCCGAACCTTACAGAGGAGCACCCAAGACGCCGGAGCCCGACTTCTCGAACCCAGTCAGTTGGGAAGCTCCATATCCTTCGCCATACCCCAATCAATCCTACAAGGTCGCATGGTACTGTGAGCAACCGTACAACCACGGAGCTGCTTTGCTCATGCTCGACAGAATCCATGGAAGGCCGCAAACATGTCATCCTTGGGACGTGTACAATTATGTCCTTGGAGAAGCTTGTGGACATAATATCATCGTTGTCTACCGGAAGCAAGATACGGATGTGGCTGCAGGAAAGCCAGATGGGCTTGTTATTGAATCTCGTGCAGGTTGGGTGGGTCGGATTTTCCCAAATATTTGTGTCAGCTTTGAACTCGGAGTTGCGGGTGCTTTGGCGGGGCCTGCCGTCGACGAGAGCAGTATCCGATTAGGTGATGTTGTTCTCGGGAGCTTACGGGACTCTGTCATGACTTACTGGGTCCCAACGCTCAATGAAGAAAAGAAGACGCTCCGGATATTGAGAGTCCACGACGGCTACAACTTTACTGAGGAGTTGCTGCAGGATATCCAAAGCAAGCCGGGAGCAAAAAGGAACCTGAGAGAGAACGTCATACTTCCCCAACTACACCGGCTCGTGGAACAAGTCTGTCCGGGAAACCCAGAAATGTTGGAATCATGCCGGAAGATCTGGGATACACCTGGACCGGAAAACGATGTTTTACAACTCTCTGGCTACCAGCATCGGTCAAATTCCGCAATGATACCGAGTACGATAGAAACAGTAGCGCCCACACCCAACACCTTCGACTGGACCCGCTTCGAATTCCCCCAGCAAGACCAAGTCATCGTACGGAATCCACGCAAAATGCTCTTCGTCAACAACAACCCTGCCATACATTTCGGTACTATCCTCGCACCGATTTACAATCACAATCCAACGGTGAGGAACTGGGAGGTTCAAGTGCTAAAGGAAGTGAATTGGGAATTTGTCAGGCAAGCAACACTGGCGAAATGTGCCGACATCTTCGACACTCGACATTTAAATCTATCCGAGCTTCAGGGGAAACGGGTCTATGAGAATTGCATTGCAATTCGTGGAATCTCTGGATACTGCAGTATGCCTCGATTGGGTACCGATGATGGAGGAGAATATGATGGTACAGTGACGATGGAAGATCGCTGGCGGAACTATGCCTCGGCAGCAGCTGCTGCTATGGCTAGATACATGCTGAAGGATCATATTTCTCCAATCAATATCGAGAAGTATGCCATCAAAGGTTAGCATCACTTTCTTGAATAGCTCTGTTATTTAGTCACTAACGTGTTTCCAGTTGCACCTGCCGAACCAACTTCTTTTAGGCGTAAGATGTTAGCCAAAGGGCAAGCCAAGCAAGCCAAGATGATGGAGAAGCTGAATCTTTCTTCCAGGGGCAACTGTTAGGATGGGATTGCACTTTATCTCAGTACTTTAAGTACCAGAGGCTTCTGGTGGCAGCGCTTTGGTTGACGGGTTGAACTGCGATGAGAATTTGAATCACAAAACTAGACTATACCTTTTTAATCTTTCTTTATTTTGTAAATAGACTTTGGGGTTGGAAAGCAATCGGTATAATATATAATAAGTACTTAGTAAGAAGTATGTAGGCTTGCAAAGATCCGGGGAACTTCCTTTTAACTCTTCATTGAGAATAACCCCATGTATACATCATCACTTGACGATATACTCACGTCCTAAAACGAAAGCAAGACATGGCTCATTGCAATTGGTTCCAAGCTATATGTCAGCGCAGCAGCGCAGCACGATCAAAGAGCCGCAAAGCTTGGCGGGCGCCTCGTGGCGTTAGCCTCGGAGATTTTACCAACGTCACCCATTTCTTCTCCACCAAGCATCCTTCGCCCAAGCCGCCCCCAAACAACCCCCTCCCGCGCATTCACAGAGCAACGCTCTTCATGACACCCAAGGTTCGTTTTTCTCACAAATTCGTGCTATTGTAACTCAGCTAGAGCTCCTTTCCGATCCAGCACACTACAGCTTAATCACTCATCGTAATGCCAGTTTGCGGCTCAGCACTTATCCGTCTGCACGAGTTTGTCTTCATCAGGATGCTGCTGCCAAGAGGGAGAGCATTGAGGAGAGATGCATGAGGCCACCTTGATTGTTTGTTGGAGATACTTGGGATGGTTGCACCGACTGTCCACGCTTCAAATCGAGGGGTGGGCCATCGTCGCTTCTTCTCTTCTCATTTCCTAGATCGTGAGCCCAGAAGTTGCAACGTTGTGAGCTTGAAGTCCGACAGTTTCGCGTGTCTCTGTACACTTTTCAGGCACTGATCGATCGAACCGACTTCGAAAACCACAGTTTCTCTCCCCTAAAACAACCACGCTTAACGAATCGGCTCATCACGCTCCACAATTGGATGCGCTTCCTTGTCGAGATAGATCATCCAGCACAGCGACGAAGCAATCGAAAAACGACATACAGTGCGCGACCGTGCTCAAGCTGGTCAGGATATTGAGATACGGGAGCAACGGTGGTAGTACTTCAGTGGCAGAATTGTAATACTCCAGTTCCGCCTCGAAGCCCGCATGAGGCTGACCAGCAGCAGGATCCGTCAAAATTCGAGACGCTCAGTGAATCCCGAGTAGAATGGCTTCAGTATACGGCAATGAAGAGTATACAGTTGCCTGGATTTGCGCACTTCACATCGAGCAGAAAGCCGCTCGCTTGATGCTGGATAGGGAACACGGTCGGCCGCAATGGACTCACAACTCGGATGAAAACACATACATTTTGGGAGAATCTCATGAGCACATGGTGGTGATTGCAGCTCTCCCTAGTGGGGAAATGGGAACAAACTCCGCCGCAACAGTGGCAGCTCATCTTCCCTTCTCCTTTAGCAACATTCGCTTTGGTCTACTTGTTGGTGTTGGTGGTGGTGTTCCAGGCCCTAAAGCAGACATTCGGCTCGGTGATGTAGTTGTTGCCAATCCAGAAGGGACGGAAGGTGGTGTGATTCAGTACGATCGGGGAAAGTCCAACGGTTTCTCTGGCTTTGAGAGGGTCGGCAGCCTACTCAGCGCAGCACCGATTCTTCGCAGTGCTGTTTCGAATGTCCGCTCCGGCTCCAAGGCAGAGGAGCTATTCGACTCTGTCGTTCAACCGAGGTTGTGGTCCAGAAAACTATCGAAGAAAGACGCTCGTCTGTTTCGCCATCAAGCTGATGACGTCTTGTTTCGAACAGAGTACGACCATGTCAACCCGGAGAACCGCTGCCACGACGTCTGCGACCCATCTGAAATAGTCAGTAGAGACGAAAGGGAGGATGGGGCTCGCAATCCGGTTGTTCATTATGGCACCATAGCTTCTGGAAATCTGGTCATAAAAAACGCCACAATGAGAGAGCAGATAATGAACGACACAAACGCATTGTGCGTTGAAATGGAGGCCGCTGGCTTGCTTCATCGGCATCCGTACCTTGTTATTCGAGGGATATGCGACTATTCAGACACGCATAAGAACAAAGACTGGCAACCGTATGCTGCTATCACTGCGGCGGCGTTTGCGACCGAAATTCTTTCTGTCATTCCGCCGAGCCAAAGGATTGAAAGCTTGCGGCTGAAGTCATCTGACAAGAATATGAACTCCGAGATTGCTGGCCTTCGGTATGATTGCTTCCCCTACCTCACACTTTGTTCGATTATTAATTAATCTCGAACTTAGGGACGGAAGTCATCGTCTACGTACTCAACTGGTCCCGAGTCACTCCTCACCACCGAGTGATCTTGCTATGATTCGCTCTGCTACAATCAGCCCTCGACCGCAAACGGTCGCGGCGCATCCTGAAGAATCGACCATCCGTTCATATGCATCTTCTCCATATCAGGATACTAATATCTCGCCTGACTCTGAGAAGTATCCTTCGAGATTGGTGATGGCAACTGAGCCTGAGGGTTTGGGACCGGCTACTAGAGCCTCGCCACTCGGATCCAGTAGCCCTCATCACCAGTTAGAATCTACTAGTACCGGTAATGAGGGCCAGGAGCAGAACTTCTTCTCTCCGGGCAGGGGACCTGTTGTAAAGGACCTGCCAAAAGATAGCGTATCCGAGTCCGGGTTTCAGGCTTTTGATGGATCTGTTTCTGAGCGAGTCATTGCTATCGAAACCTCACCCAATCATCTTGAGTCAGTTTCTGCCCAAGAGGGGTCTGATTTTGCAACGAAGGGAAAGGGAAAGGCCGCGGCGGTTGAGATTGTGGCATTCGATCCGATATCTAAAAAGCGGATTGTATACTCGCCAGATGTAGTACCAAATTCTGACAACCGAGCGTCAGATACAGCTCCGAAGAAGCCCATCACTGGGAAACCTTCGCCGAATCAAAGCTCTGCTGCTTTGGATGCAAGCGGTGACCACGACCGACATTGGTGCAACTGGTCAGCGATATCTCCCCATGCCAACGCAGAATATCATATAGCATGGTATTGTGAGCAACTGTTCGACAGGGAGGCAGCGGTATTGATGCTGGATAAGGTTCATGGTAGACCACAAACGACAAGGCCCAGAGACTCGAGAAGCTATCTTTTGGGTGAAGTACACGGACACCTCGTAGTCCTTGTCTTGACAGACACCGAGTTGGATTTGGAGGATAAGAAGCGTACATTCCCCAACATACGCCTTACTTTCTCGCTTGGTCTTGCTGGTGGTCTGCCCGGATTCTACCCGGGTGAAGATAGTATCCGCTTAGGCGACGTGGTTGTCACTGATGGCTGCCAGTACTACACTTTCGAGCAACTCGATATCTCCGATCTCAAATGCAGGAATAAATCCGGGCTCTATTGCTTCAGAAAGACAGGGAGTACTTCTGGAAGAATCGAGGGTGATTCTAAATATCGCTCAGGATATGATCGGGATACTTTCTTTAAACCGAAGCCGGCACTACTTGATTCGGTCATCCTTCCACAGGTATCTAGAATTATAACTCCCTTCTCTTCCAACTCCGAAAAGGCGGGAGCTCAGCATCACGAGAGGCTTATCACTCACCCCGGCCGATCAAACGATATATTGCAAACTACAAGCTGGTGTCGACGCGATCGACGCTTTTCGACGCTCTTTCGTAACACCGACGGCAGTGTTATAAATGTGGAAGATTTTGATTTGCCTCTGGAACCAGGAATCGTTTCGAGAAAGCCGCGACTGTTGTTTACCAACAACCCTGTAACTCACAGAGGCATCCTTCTCCTGTGCGACAGGTCTGGTTTCAATAATATGATGCTTCCCCAAACCTTAATCGAGACATTCTGGAATCTCAACTGGGAGGTTGTAAGGCAAGCAACTGGTGCTAGCTGCATCGACATGCTTACCGCCGAATCCCAGGTGTCCCACTTCTTGCAAAAGAGGCCGGGCTCGGAATGTCTATTCATTCGTGGGATCGCTAGTTATTGCGACTCGCCACCGCCGTTGAACTGGAATCCGCTCGGCGATCTACGTGCTCGTGACGCGGATGATTTAAGCTGCTCGTGGTATCGCTATGCCTCCCTTACCGCTGCAGCACACGCTAGGGAGAGCCTCGCAGGAGCCAAGCTTTTAAAGCCTAAGGGTAAGTAGTATTTTAATTTTCTGGGGAAGTCCCCGAACCTCGCGTCCGCCCTTGGATCTGGACAACGACTAACTGACTCATAATGTAGGTAAACTATTCGGACGATTCGTCGACCGCCAGATTACCCCAGAAGAACAACAGCTGGCCCGTCGGATTCCGCAGGAACCTCCGGCCGTGGCGGATCATATGCATCTGATCAGACGAACTCCACCTACTAGTACTAGTAGTGAAGCCCAACCCGAGGCTGCCAGTATTCGGACCCAGTCCACATCACCATCCATTGAAAGCACACTTATCCCTGACGGTATACTTGGAGCTATCATGCTCAACCTACCACCCGGCCTGTTTGTTCCTGCTGTACGCACGTATCTGGACGTGCAAATTATCTGTGGACATTACTTCCGCAAAAGAAATGTTAACCAGGATTCGGTGCAGGTTGATGAAGATGATAGAGTTCGAGATTCACCTCGATCAAATAGGGAGCTTCGACTTGTTACCGGCAGTGTGGACTCCGTAGGCTCACATGCGCACATAAACGAACTTTAGATTCTTCTTTTTCTTACTTGTTATTAGTACTTCTTAAGTACTTACTTACTAAGTAGTTACTTAATTATTTGATCTAGTTACTTATATTTGATCGATTTGTATGAGTAGTAGAGCTAGAGATTAGTATTGAACGTATTGTAAAATATTATTCCGAATTCCGGTGCGTAGAATATCTAGATGCATCTTCGGTAAGCTTACTGTACTTCTGGGCCATGGGTTATAATATGATAACTTGTAGCTTGGACTTCTACTTCTTAAGTAGAGCTGTGTCCAACTAAGTACTTAAGTACTTGGATAGAAACTCGGTTTTAACAACTGGCAACTACGTAGCTACTTACTAGTATATTATAATTACTAGTACTTACTTAAACTATAGTTGCTAAGATTTAAATGCTGCACTTGATTGAAGAACCCATCGAGCTGATATTATAGTACTAAGTAAGTATTTATAAACGTACGATCCTGTGAATTAGTAGGTCCCAAGGTGCGCTATAGCTAACCCTGTGCCCGTCAGGGCCCCGACCCACCCGATCATCCCGATCGACCCCAAACCCCTTCACCTCTTCCTCAGGCTCCGTGCATTCTCATGCGAAATAACCGACAACAACTCACTAGCATAAGCTGCCGCCGCAATCGCTGCATAAGGCTGCCACTCCTTATTCTTATGGCTATCCGAGTAATCACAGATACCACGGATGATGAGGTAGTTCGAAAAGTGCCGTAATACCCCCGCTGCTTCCATCTCAACACACTTTGCTCCGGTCTGTAACCGGATCGTTTCTCGCTCGGTGGCATTCTTGATGACTTGGTCGCCGGTGGCTATTGTACCGTGGTGGATTCTGGGGTTGTCGTCACCTTCGGGCCGAGGGACTCGCTCGACAGCGCGTGCTGGTGAACAGTTCCACCTGGTGCCTTTCCGACATCGTTGCTCCCGGGGAACTTGATGTTCGTAGTCAGGACGGTACAGGATGTCGTGGTCTCGGCCGGGGTAGTGGAATAGCTGGCGGGATCGGTACTGTCTGGCGCCGAGCGAGGGGTGGTTGAGCCTTGGGGCGATAACCGAATCATAAAGATCGTTAACATAGCAATCCTCATTGAATGTCACGTTTGCCACTGCATGAAGAAGCAGTGGAGATGGCTTGTTTAGTTGACCCGTCCGTTCGAAGCCTAACTGTCCACATTTTCCTCTATCCCACTCAATCACACCACAGTCCGTCTTTTCAGGCGTACTAACGACAATATCTCCCAGTCGTATGGTGTTTATCCCAGTCTCGAGGTCTGGGATTCCACCTCCAACACCAATCATACATCCAAGTTGGATGTTATGAAACGTCTTTTCCAAATGATGCGCACTGGTAGAAGCAGAAACTTTCCCCATGTCACCAGCCGCAAGTCCAAAGATGACGACCTTGTGGTGATGCACTTCTCCCAACGTGTAGACGTTAACATCTCCCGGCGAGGTGCTCATCGGCCTCCCGTGAAATTTATCCAGCATAACGCGGGCCGCCGATTGCTCAATTGATAACGGGCAGAACCACGCTATCGTGTATTCATCATTTTCGAAAGAGGATATTCGTACCGGTTCACGTCTCTGAATCTTCCACTCCCGATGAACGTGTGCATGAGCGGAGTTGGTAGTCTCCGCTTCAGTTCCAGTTCGCCCTGCATACTCCGAATGGATTCCCAAATCTCCTGAAACAACCTCCCCGCAATCCGCGACATTGAATCCTTCGATCTTTTCCTCTAGATCTAGCTTGTAGCCTTCAATACCGATTTGCCGGTCTTCTACATGGAGTTGCCGGTCCTCTACATTAAGTAGCAAATCGTCTGAATTAAGTTGCCGATCTTCTGCAGTTTGCTCTCGGTACTTCTGTAGGCTGAGGCGGTCCTGCTCCATATAGATGGTCTGAGTCTGATATGGATGCATCTCCGCAGCAATGGTGTGGCGTCCTGATTCGATGTTTTCGTATTCTACTAAGTTGATGTTGTCGTATTCTAAGCTGATTTTGTTGTACTGTAAGTTGATGCTATCGTAATCTGAGTTGATTCTCACGTAATCTGAGTTGATACTGTCGTAATTTGAGTTGACCCTGTCGTACTCCGAGTCCATTCTACCGTACTTTTGCTCCAATTTTTGGTACTCCAGGCTCAATCTCTCGTACTCCGACTCAATTTTCTCGTATTCGGAGATAATCGAGTCCTCTAAGTCGTCTTGCGTTTCGCCATTCCTTAATTCGAACGTCCTGCATCTCAAGCCAAGTTCATCCCACCACTCTCCAAGTTCATCCCACCACTCTCCGAGTGCGACCCACGTCTCTCCGAGTGCGACCCACGTCTCTATGAGCGCGACCCACGAGCTTCCAAGTGCATTCCACGTCTCTCCGAGCGAGTCCCACTTCAAACAGATTGCTTTAGACTCTCTGTCTAGTTGTTCAAATTGCTGATTCCGTACGAGTACTGTCTGCCAGATTTTCTGAGCATTTTGCCGTGTCCTATGCCAGACATCCCGCCGTGACCTATGGACATCCTGCCGTGACCTTTGGACATCCTGCCGTGACCTTTGGACATCTTGCCGTGACCTTTGGACATCCTGCCGCGACCTTTGGACATCCTGCCGTGACCTATGGACATCCTGACGTGTCCTATGGACATCTTGCCGTTTCCTGTGGACATGCTGTCGGCTCCATTGAGTATTCTGTCCATAAGGGCGAGGATCTAGTAAATTCCGTTTCATTGGGGTATCCTGCCACCCCCGTTCGCGTTTCTGGAATACTACTAGCTGGGATGAGGGGGTTGGTCTGGCGGACAGAAGGTCATTGACTATCTGTTCCAGCAGTGACTCGGGGGTGATCGACCGCTTGCGGCCCATTTTGGAAAGAGCATTAACTATCTGTTCCAGCTGTGACTCGGAGGTGAGCTCGAGCGGCCGCTGGTGGCCCATTTTGGAAAGGGCATTGACTGTCTGTTGTGGCTGTGACTTGAAGATGAGCGGCCGCTGGCAGCGCATTTTGGAAAGGGCATTGACTGTCTGTTCAAGTTGTGGCTGTGCACGTGACTCGAAGATGAGCGGCCGCTGGCAGCCCATATTGGATCCGTTCCATTTCGCCTCGGACAGTTTGGGATCTCGCTCTTGAGGGTGTGGTTTATCCTTGCGCTTCCGAAACCACCCGCGAGGAAAAGAAGCTGTTTCAGAACATCAGTTAGCGTGGGTCCTACGGAATCCGGAGACAGGCGTCGTACCTTTTTTGGAGTTTCCCTGAAAAAGTCGAGCAGCCTTCGTAGGTTTGGAAATGATCGAGTCGATTGATTCCGTCGTACGTTTGAAAATGATCGAGTTGACTGATTCGCACGACGCCACCGATGTAGACTGGGATCCGGCCTCAATCTCAGACACCGTGTCCGGTAAGATCACGGTTCTATCTCCCTTCTCCCATGCATTCTGCGGTTGCATTTGTCGTTCCCCGCTTTGGGACACTTTTTCTGGCAACAAAGATAATCGCATATTTGATCCGGAAAACGAGTGTAGGTCGCAACAGTGTTTGTGGTTTGATCAGTTGGGCGTGTGCTGAAGGCAATGTAGTTCGTATCGTATACGCGTATCTGACGGCTGGTAACGAGAAGTTGGATGAGGAATATCGTCGCAGGTACTTGCACTCAGCAAAGAAACGTACCCCAGGCGGAGGAGCAACGAGACGGTCTCGCACTGAGTTCAAGTTCGAGGGAAGGAATAGCTGGCTGGTACTTGTACGAGTACATCAGTGACAAAAACGACCCTCGAAGTTCCCCACTCCGCGTTTCGAACGTTTCCCCAAAGTGCGGCCCAGAAATTATCCTTCATGCCCACATGCATGTGGCATGCATGGACAACACGAATGTTACACACTGGCACGAATATAATGATGGGTTCTGGTTGGAGGCATGCCGAGTGTTCTCTTGTCGTTCAGAGCCTTTCGGTTTCAAAACAAGCTTCAGCACCGCCAGTGGGGTGGGTTGTTTGGAGGGGAAGTGACCTGCAGCTGCTGCGCTTAACGTTAGTCGTTTGCAATTTCCGCTGAGAGGCTAGCACCTACCGGCATGCTTCCACCTATCACCTTAGGCGATGAGTTGCTTTCGGCGTTGCAACTGTAAAGGTATACTCGTTGTTGTGAACAGGTTGGCGACAAGCAAAAGTTTGACGTTGTTGCATGTTGTACGGAAGGTTGCTGGGTTCGGACCTACGTATGTAGTTCGCGAGAGGTGGGGTCGAGGTTGAGGACAAGGCGCTAAATCAGGTGATCGGCTTGCGGAGGCCCCAGTAGTACATACTTACTCTGGTGGAGAGAGTGAGCAACTTACAACCTTGCCTTTATTTTTAAATACTGCACGGAATCTTTGTGAGTCTTCAAAGAATCAAAGAAGCCGATGATCACAGCTGCCCGTCAACTACTTAGTAGATATGTATGTCCAGCTCTGTACGAAATCACCGATGCGAGTGATAAGTATAAGTACGAGCAGATTATCGAGATGATTAGATCCCTCGGCGCGCAGATCAGCACAGATGTAGATTGTACAACCAACAGTGTCTCCATCTCTGTCTCTATGGCCTAACTGGTTAGGGCGTTCGACTGTTACCAGTGACAATCGAAAGATTCTCAGTTCAATCCTGAGTAGGGACGGTGTTCCAAAAGAGCTCTCGTTTTACCTGTTGTCCAACACCTTCTTTTGTTCTCTTTCCGCTCCAGCTCGCCAAGCAACGCACCTACCACCCACGTGCTCCTTCTCGCCAAGTCTCCCATCCCAATCCGCACTGGCATGTCCTTTCCCAACGCCACAGTGGCACACCCCCCCTCAACCCGAAACAGCCCAACGCTTCAAACAACCCGGTC
This sequence comes from Ascobolus immersus RN42, assembly GCA_003788565.2. NCBI lineage: Eukaryota > Fungi > Ascomycota > Pezizomycetes > Pezizales > Ascobolaceae > Ascobolus > Ascobolus immersus. The sequence continues at coordinate 10,683 of ML119898.1, read as the reverse complement.
TCCTTCCAAGAAACACGCTCTCGAAACAAGTCTTCCATCTCTAAATCTCTCGGCTGTCCATGAGATCTTCCCTACATACCCTGCCTATGTAACGTACTTGTATGAGATGTAACGGTTGTCTATCCTATCCTTCCTTGAGGTTGTTTTTCGGCCGGTGGTGGGGCTGTGAGGCTGAACGGGGTTTCGCTGCCTCAAGGACCAGGTTTGTAACGTGGAGAGCGGGACACGGCATGGAGGCTGTGACCGCAGGGCAACCATTGGTGGGGATGGGTGCAGATGCAGTTGCGTGGGAATGAAGGGTTGGACGAGTCGGTTTGAGGTTGTGGTGATCTTGGAGGGGTAGGCAGGGAATTGGAGGGGTGCGACCAGGGACGGTGGTGATCATGCGAGGCGGTCTTGTGGAGGGTCTTTTTGTGGTCACGGATTTGTTAGGATTCAAGGTACGGTGAATCGTGATGCTTTGTAGTAGTGGAGTAGGGCATTGAGGATTCTTTGTCAGATATCGAGACAAGGCGGGTTAGGAGGTGAATGGAAGTGCGGAAGTCACAGCACAGTGAGGAGTGAGGAGTGAGGCTCTGGCTTTGCTTTGTTTTGATGGCTGACACTGGCATGCAGCGATATATATGTGCAGAGAGAGATATGGAGACGATTCAGCCCGCACTTTTGTGCTGCTTAAACACTTGGACGCAAGTATCGGACGAAGACGAGGTTGATACTGGTATGTACTCGGACGGTCAAGGCCGGACATCATGGAGGAGGTATGTACTTGTACTTGTACCGGCACAAAGAACCACTTTAGAAGCACCGTGATGTGTCGATTCGTAAAGCAATAGAAGCAAGGCTGATTGTTGGATACGATGGCTTGTACCCGTACCTATGCCTGCTCCATGTAGGGAGTTGAAGCATGGCCGCCTCGTATCATGCATTCATCTAAAAGTCACAACCTCTTGCCGGTTTACCTGTGAGTGGCTTGGCGCTTACACGGGGCGAAATGGGCTCGCCAATTGAAATGGAGGTTTATTTTTGGCGACCGCAAAGGCCGCAGGGCCGCCAGAGTCGGCAAGTGGAATCGAAGAGGGGACGGGCAGGATGTGAATTGCAAAAGATGCAAGATTGCTTTCGGTCATTTGCGGCGCTCACGATTAGAGTTGATGCTTTAAGGGGAAGAACTTGGCTTCTCGGTTGATCGATAGGGGGTTGAGGTTTTGTTTAGGGTTGAATGGGCCGAAGGCCAGAGGGGGTTAGAGGATGCGGTCGATGGGGAAATTGTGTGGACGTTTTGAGAGATCTCGAAGGTCTTGTCGGGAGGTGCCTGGCGGAGGGTAAGCTTTTTGCGGTGGTGAAACACCGTCACAGCCTCGTTGAAGCGGCGAGAAGCGTGGGTGCGGAGTTTGGAACAGCACATAGACTAGCATGGTTGTGGTGTAGTGGGCCTAGTGGCCTCCCTCTCTCTCCCTGATCCCACCTTCGACCCAAACTGAAAAAAGGGTGAGACGCGGCATTCTTATTCTCAAGAACCCTTCACCATCCTCCCTGATCCTGTAAACCTCCTTCCTCTCTTTTTTCTCTTCTCCATCACCATCTACCCTTTTCCCACCTATTAGCCTCGTCGTTGTTGTTTGTTTGTTGCTTTTGTTCTTTCAGGTACGAATCCCCAATTCCCATCCCCCACAAAAATCCCACTCTCCCGACCGAGTGGTGCCCCCCCTAAATCCAGGGAAACCCACCAAACAACAAAACAAAAGGCTGACCACGACAACCCACACAGAAACCGGTCAACCACAAGGAAAAAAACCCTTCCCCTCGCTTTCTCAACCTCTCCTTTACGCGCAACCAACCCCGCAAACTCTTCTTTTCGCTCCTGAAAACGGCCCGGAAAACCCATCACCAGCCAACAAGCAGCAAACAAACCGCCACCGACAACGAATCACCATGTCTTACCAGGGCGGGAACCCTCAGGGCGGAGGGAGCGGAGGTCGTGATCTCCACGAATACCCCCCATCAACATATCACATGCCACCGGCCCAGGACTACGCCGACGACGAGGACGAGAAGCAACCACTCCAAGGCGGAGCTCGCAGCGGACCTTTCGAGGGCCCATTCGACGACTCCCGCAACCAGAGTTCCTACAGCTTGAGCGAGACGTACGTGCAGCAGCCAGTGTACAATGACCAGGGTGGATATCCTCCTCAGCAAGGAGGATACCCAGGAGGAGGTGACCCAACCCAGCAGTTTGGTGTCCCAGTCTCTCCTGCCAGAGTCCCATCACCATATTCGCGTGCCGACAGCTCATCCACAGAGGCCTGGAGGCAGAGACAGGCTCCCCAGGGGCTCAGGAGATACGCGACGAGGAAGATTAAGCTTGTTCAGGGCCAGGCTCTGTCCATCGATCATCCCGTTCCGTCCGCTATTCAGAATGCTATTCAGGCCAAATACAGAACTCCAGAGATGGAGGGTGGCAGCGAGGAATTCACTCACATGAGATGTAAGCAAACACCCCCCCCTTTTGCGAAACAAGGGCGAGATTGGCAGTGAACGAGCAAAAGACTAACCTTCTCGTTAGATACTGCTGCTACTTGCGATCCCGACGACTTTACCTTGAAGAATGGTTACAATCTCCGTCAGTCCATGTACAACCGCCACACCGAGCTTCTCATCGCAGTCACCTACTACTCTGAGGACAAGGTTTTGACCGCTCGTACGCTCCACGGTGTCATGCAAAACATCCGCGATATCGTCAACCTCAAAAAGTCCGAGTTCTGGAACAAGGGAGGCCCAGCTTGGCAGAAGATCGTCGTCTGTCTCGTTTTCGATGGAATAGAGCCTTGCGACAAGGATACCCTCGATATTCTCGCGACTGTCGGTATTTTCCAGGATGGTGTCATGAAAAAAGACGTTGATGGTAAGACCACAACGGCTCACATTGTACGTATTGACCTACATACCCCTCGATCTCTTTTCCGCGTGGAGTGGATAAATGCCCGCTTCAGCACACACACACGATGACGTTTGGGCGAAATCGTGGTTGCGGCTGCCTTTTCCCGGGAGTTTGGGAAAGGGATGGCGTTTGTGTTGCGTTGCTTGAACCTCCTGCTAACGCTTTGACTCTGCACAGTTCGAATACACTACCCAATTGTCGGTCACTGCCAACCAGCAACTCATCAGACCCAGAGATGACGATCCATCATGCTTGCCTCCAGTGCAGATGATTTTCTGCTTGAAGGCCAAGAACAGCAAGAAGATCAACTCTCACAGATGGCTCTTCAACGCTTTCGGTCGTATCCTCAACCCAGAGGTGTGCGTTTTGCTCGACGCTGGTACCAAGCCGGGATCCAAGTCGATTCTCGCCCTCTGGGAGGCTTTCTACAACGACAAGGACCTTGGAGGAGCTTGTGGTGAGATCCACGCCATGTTGGGTAAAGGCGGAAAGTTGTTGTTGAACCCGTTGGTTGCCGCTCAGAACTTTGAGTACAAGGTTTCCAACATTCTCGATAAGCCTTTGGAATCTTCCTTTGGTTACGTCTCTGTGTTGGTAAGTGTCGCTGGTGTTTTGAGATGGATGATTGCTAACTTTTCGCACAGCCCGGTGCCTTCTCTGCTTATCGTTTCCGTGCCATCATGGGTCGTCCGCTAGAACAGTACTTCCACGGAGATCACACTCTCTCTGCCCGCTTGGGAAAGAAGGGTATCGAGGGAATGAATATCTTCAAGAAGAACATGTTCTTGGCTGAAGATCGTATTCTCTGTTTCGAGTTGGTCGCAAAGGCTGGCTCCAAGTGGCATTTGACCTACGTCAAGACCTCCAAGGCCGAAACCGATGTCCCAGAAGAAGCTCCCGAGTTCATCTCGCAGCGTCGTCGTTGGTTGAACGGTTCCTTCGCTGCCGGTATCTACTCGTTGATTCATTTCGGACGGATGTATTCGAGTTCGCATAATATCATTCGAATGTTCTTTTTCCATGTCCAGCTTCTGTACAACATTGCGTCGGTTATCATGTCTTGGTTTGGTCTTGGTAAGTTGGGCGCTATGGTTGTATTGGATGTTTGCTAACTTGTTCTAGCCAATTACTGGTTGACCACTTGCGTTATCATGGATCTCGTCGGTGCCCCACACAGCAACTCTAAGGGAGAGAACGTTGAGGGATGGCCATTCGGTAACAAGGGATCTGGCATTCTCAACACTGTCATCAAGTATATCTACTTGGCCCTCTTGGGTTTGCAGTTCCTCCTCGCCTTGGGTAACAGACCAAAGGGTTCCAAGTGGACCTACATCTCGTGTTTCTTCGCCTTCGCCATCATCCAGCTCTACATCACCATTCTCTCCTTCTATCTCGTCGCCAAGGCCTTCAATGGTGGTATCGATGAGCTCTACGACAAGGAAGGAAACTTCTCGCCCTCGCTCATCTTCAAGTCCAACACTGGTCTCATTTTCATCGCTCTTGGTGCTACCTTTGGTCTCTGGTTCTTGGCTAGTTTCCTGTACCTCGACCCATGGCACATGTTCCACTCCTTCCCACAATACCTCCTTGTCGTCTCCTCCTACATCAACATCCTCAACGTCTACGCCTTCTGCAATTGGCACGATGTTTCCTGGGGTACCAAGGGTTCCGACAAGGCCGACGTTCTTCCTTCAGCCACCACCAAGACCTCTGACGACGGAAAGTCCAAGGTTATCGAAGAAGCCGACAAGCCCCAAGCCGATATCGATTCCGCCTTCGAAATCACCGTCAAGCGTGCCCTCACCCCATACAAGCCAGTTGTTGAGGAGGAGAAGAAGACGCTCGACGATTCTTACAAGTCTTTCCGTACCAAGCTCATTATTACCTGGATCTTCTCCAACGCTCTCCTTGCGGTTGTCATTACCAGCGATAACATCGACTCTTTTGGCTTCTCGGAGGAGAACGATTCCACGGTCAGAACGGCCAAGTATTTCCAGGCTTTGCTTTGGGCTACTGCTGCGCTTTCGCTTGTGAGATTTGCTGGTTGCGTAAGTTGCTCCGTTTTCTCCCTCTCTTTGACTATTACTAAATTGATTACAGATGTGGTTCTTGGGTCGCTCGTCGATTCTTTGCTGCTTTGCCCGCAGATAAACGACACGATACAACAAAAGAAAAAATCATTGGACAAGGTTATCCGTGGAGGCATTCGTTTGCTTTCTTCACGCCTCATCTTCTTTCGTCCACTCATCACTCTTCACGCTCGTTAAATAAGGCTAGAGTAGTTACGACGTTACTTTAGTCATTCATGCTGAATACCCCCTCCTTCCGCCAGATATGTACATTTCCATCTGTTGTACCGTTCATAGCCTTCTTGGGTCTGTTGGTGGGCGGGTGGGAATTATCTTATCTCTTTTCTCTTATTTCTCCTTTTTTTTCTCTTTATTTATATCTCCTTTTGATCTTGTGTTGTGTTTGTGTTTTCCTAAAAATGATGACGCCCCTGCGGCGGGGAGGGGAAAGGTGGTTTCAGACTTCGTTTTTCGTTTGATTTTAGGGATCTTTATAGTCGTATGGTATTGTAGTGTGCGTTTGGAGAACTGGGGTAGAGGAATAAAGGTTGCTTTTTCTGTTTATGGTTGTGTTTTGGGTTGTGCTTCGTGTGAATGTCGGTGTTATGTTATGCTTGTGATGCTTGTGTCTTGTCGACTCGGAGGTTGTATTTTATTTGAGCTTGAGGTGTCGGGGGGTGGTGTGGGAGGTATGAGGGGTGGATATGGTGGGTACTGAGGGGATGATGGCGATGAGAAGTGTGTGGATGTTGAAGTGGTATGTTTTCCGCGTGATAGATGTGAAAGTTGCTAATATGATGTCCAGAAATTGCGTGGGCCTTGCTTTAGTGGTCGTCTTGAGAAGAGCAAAATGTGGGATTCATGTTGAGTTGTTTCCAACACAAATACACGCTGGAGACAACGAGGGCTCAGCTCATGGCAGTCTTGAATGCAATCGAGTCAAACTGCTCTTTCAAAACGGCCACTCATACGCTCATCGGAAAGCAACATTATCCTTCGAGGTCGATTCGGGCGAAGGAACAAAGGAGTTCAAATCGGTCAGTATCCTCCTCAACATTTATCTACCCTCTCATCCGAAGCCTTGAACGTTATCAGTCACGACTACAGCCATGCCTCCCCAGCTTCCCACTATTATCGACGGCACCAAGAGGGTAGTAACTGGAAATCGCCTACACGAAGAGCCCACCGCTACCGTCACCTCCGCTCCCACAACATGGCCAGCCTCGCTACTCCCAGGTTCATCCCATGAGATCATGTTAACTGCTCAAAGCTTCTCCGAGTAGATGCAGAAGAGCTGATTATGACGCACAGACTGAATCCTCAGAGAGTACAAGTTCTAAAGACTCTCCCCCTCTACCTGTCTCACAACTGCATAGAAATAGAAGTTCCAGCCCTCTGGGGGTTTCTAGCGCTTGACGGCACAATCTCAGATTGTTTAGAAGTCAAAAACAATCCAAAAGCCATATTTTATCCCATGCAGCCTTTGATTTGGAGTTATGTTTGATGGTATCCCAGCCAACATATATCCAATTATAGTTGACCTCTTTGAAAGTGACTTGGACAATCAACCTGCTAGTACGTGAGCCGGCCATGAACAGGACCTAACGAGCTGAGGAACTCGGGGGCAGTTCAGACATATTCAGCTCCATGGAAGCGCCCCACGTACGTTCAGGATGCTTGTCTGCAGCGATCAGATACGGGGCTTTGGCGTGAATGGACGAGTGAGGTTTCAGGATCAGTCCCGGTCGAACCTCCTGGAGCTGCCAGTGGGGAACTATATGGTAAGGGACTCGGGAGCTCACAGTGGGAGGAAACTCGCTTGGGGGAGTTAAGTGGAGAACCAGAAGACATGGATGTTGATGGGGAAGTGGATCGAGAGCATCAGGCAAGAGAGAATTCGACTTTCAGTGAAAGCAATGGTTCCGGGATAGGGTTGGTTGATGGGGAGGATGCTAGTATGGGCTCTATGCAAGAGGATGAAGCGGAAGCAATGGATCTGGACGAAGAGGAGGATGGTGAGGTTGAAGAGGTGTTCAGCTCCGAATCTGAGTATGATTCAGATGAGACAAGCGATGGTTCCGGTTACGGCTCGGATGGGACAGAAATCACGACGATGAGCGAAGGGCCAGCGCCGTATACAATGGGCCTTTCCAAGGGGACGCCGATAAGCAACACAACTGTCAGTGGGCATCGGCTTCTCGCAGTACGAAGAGTGCCATCGCTCACGAATTTGGCACCTGAAACTGAAGATAGTTTTGTGGCTGTTCCGGTAAGATATCCTTGACCCAGAGTTCAAGTATGACTACGAGTATTGACCTAATGCGTTCATAGCGGATGGATCGGAGCCTTCCGCCCCGGTCAGTATGGATTCTCAGGGACCCAAAGTACAACTATATCTATGCGATGATGGTCGAATGGGCATACACGATAATGTTTGATGATCCATATGTCGCAGAACGGTGGAAATCTTGTCCGATTCCTGAGGCTCCAATATTTGGCAATGTACGCTCGAAGCAGCAGAAGTTTCGAGTACTCTGTAGGTGTGGAGCCTTTGTGAGCTGGCATTATTGGCAAAAGTATCATCGACCACAATCAAAACTCCGTTGCCGGGGAGACAGCAACATTCAGGAACCAAAGGCTGTGCAAACGGGTATTTGGACGAAGTGTCACAGCTGTAGGATGTATCTACCTACTATCCAGCAAGAGGGATTTGATTTCAAGAGAAGCGTGCATATGAAGGCTTGCGAAAGTGATGGTGGCGCCTTGCTTCCGATCCTGCTCAGCTTGGATAGCAATGTCAGGTTTTTGATACTTGGTAGTAGTTCTGATAACAGATGGACGTACCGTGATGAGAGACATAGTTAGGTAATAGGAGCAGGTCACAAATTAATGATTGCTACTTAGTAATGATGAAAGACGGGTTGAAGGAGCGAACTGCTCAAATATATTCAACTGCGTTATAGTAATTACTCGTGTCACGGGCATCCAAGTCCAATGCCTGAAAGAGAAGGCTCGTTCAAGCCTGAGAGATGCATCGTGATGCATTTGATGAAGACAACGACCATGACGATCATTTCATGATCAACTTGCTCCTGTTACTGATATTTTATGATCGTGACATGTCAGTCAACGAGCATGATGGTCGGGAACTGACTCGTTGGCTACTGTACATTGAAATGAGCACGCTGGTCATTTGGACCCACAACAGACACTTGCCATATGTCGAACATCGCAGCACAGCAACATACCTTCACTAGTATTTCATTCACTATTCGAATATTCGTTTTGCATTTTTCATTCGGATCAGCAGCACCATCGATCAAGCATATGGCCCAGGAGAGCGGCTCCTCAAGTGCAAGCGGTTGTTCTTTGTCCCGTCTCGGATGTCCGGGAGATGATGGGCATGGGTGCAGCGACAATGCCACGCAGCATATGGAAATGCGGCCGCGGGACGGGAGAGGTAACGACTTTGATTTGAAGAGGAATCATGCCATGACTTACATGCTGGCCTGATGCCTGTTGAGGAGGTTGGACAGTCTTTAGTTGAAGGTCACGGTGACGTTGGATTGCGGAACGACCCAGCTCATACGTCAAGCACGAGCACTGCAAACCGACAGACGACCTCTCTCCAGCAAGGCTACCCTAACGCCAGCGCCGGCTACAGCGCAGCAGTCGGACTGGCTTCACGCACCCAGCTCCCATATGATAGTAATTGCGCCGATGGTACCGACATCCGCTCACAGCATGATCCCCCCAGCTTTAATGCTTTCTTCCAAGCAACAGCAGTTATGGGGGAACTCGATTCAAGTTTTTCGGCAAATGTAGCGCATGCTATAAACAACTTGAATGGAGGCGCCGTGCCGGGTGTAGGTACTCCGTGCCAGTCCTCTGCATATATGTCATCTACAATCGTTCTTGGGGATGATTGTAGTAGCTATTGGTTGGCTAGACATGGAAAGGACGTGCTTGGAAACGATACGACAGAGGTCGTGTGCTCTCTAGTGCGCCTAGCATCGGCAAATATATCCGGGTCGGTCGTTTCTTACGCTATTCCATCGAACAACTTCGACCTGTATCAACCGAGCGGCGATAACGTAAAAGGCCCCGGTGGTTGCAAAGATGAAAGAAGGTTTTCTAGAATTCAACAGACACGCTTGTTGGTTCTGTGCAGATGCGGATCGTTTTCGTCATTGAGTAATTGGATCAGTCTCCACTTTGATCTCGATAATCCCCTGCGGACAGGAGGAGAAAGAACAGCTCGACGTTCGCGGGCATGCGTAGAAGGTGCATTTCTCCACAAACCGATACCTCGCGAGACGGAATTCTCTAGCCGCCATTTGTTATGCAGCTACTGTGGTGCATTCGTTGCTCATGCCTTGCACCATCCCCACGAAGCCAGTTGCAGAGATCCAAATACTGGTCGTTGGCTTTCAATCTTGCTACAGATGAACGAGTCTGTTCGCTTCATAGTAGTCGGCCACAAGGATCATGATCCAGCTATGTGTACTACGCCGCGGGCGGATGCTGATTGCGCAACCACGGAACCTGTTGGCAAGATTTGGCTACCGAATTCAGATACGGAACGCATTGACGAGAACCTAAAGGATCCAAAGTACACTTGCAATACATTTATTACATACTTCAGTTCACAGGTGCTGGAGCCGATTAGGTTCGCCATCCGGATATCACCCGCAATACATTTTGGCGATGACCTTCCGGACCTGCTAGATCTAGGCACTCTTACGCAAGCCCAAGCTGCGCGAGTCAAGGTGCTTTGTAGATGCGGCACGTTTCTTAGTTTGAAAAACTGGCTTGCTACGCATTCCGGAACCTCTAGTTCGACTGGAACTGTACGAAAGCGCTGCAAAGATGATGCCTTCGTTATCTTAGAGGATGGGCTTACCACGAGCGGAGGCCAGCCGGCTCCTGGGGTGAGGTATGCTCGCTGCAAGGCTTGCACCATGTATGTTAAACGCATTCAGAAGCACCAGGCTGATTGTGAAAAAAATAATATGGGAGATTGGCTTGCAGTTGTAACGCTCAAACCTGAGCTTTCGGACGTGCGCTTTCTTTTGTACGCATACGAGCTCGAGGCATGAAGCCTAGGCTGAGTAACGTTAAAGATTAGAGACGATTAGCTAGCTATGACAAATACTACTGTGCAGCTGTGATAGGAATGCATTGACTATAGCTACTTAGTATATATAGTTAAGTACTAACTTTGATTTATGCTTTTTTTTAAGTGGTTATGCTACAGTTCCCTCGGTTCCGGCCGGGGGCACTACGCCGCAAACCAAAATGGATCGGACCAAATCCATTGGCTATGCTGTATACGAGCCTGGTCGTTCAGGATATTGATACCGCTCTCTCTCTCTTTGGGGTTCAGAAGCCCCGTTGCCTCGTGGTACGGAATATACTCCGGCTACAGTTGCACCTCCTAGGAGCCGTAGAAGGAGCAAACTCTTACTCCGGCTTCATTTTACTCCTCGTAGGAACATACTCCAGTATGTAGCCCCAAAACCTTGCTCCTCCTACCTGTTAACGGAGCCCGATTTATACTCCGATAACTGCCACCCCTATGTATGTGGTGCAAGTCGTAACATGTATCGAGTCCCTTAAGCGCGCTTAGAGATAAACGCGCCAAGGTGTAGCAGGAGCAAGTGTTGCTCCTGCTAC
>ML119897.1:0-40634 GCA_003788565.2 Ascobolus immersus RN42 | reverse complement strand
TTACTCTGCTGCAGATACCTGGAGCATGACTTGCACCGCTTGAAAATACTCTGGAGTAAGTCTTATTACCTAGGGCGAAGGTTTGTTCCACTGTGGTTGCCGGGTCCCCTTTGGCGACACGAGATAGGGGCATACCTGCCAGATATGCCCTACCTCACGACAATCGAAGCATTCACAAGTCGCTGGATTGAACGGTTCCGGACAATCATCGTCGTCATGTTCTTCGCTTCCGCAGTTCTCACACGAATCCTCATCGAAAATGGCGAGCTCCAGCTGGGGCTTGGAGGGATCGGGATAGATATCTCGTGTATCTCTCACTACGGAGAGGAAGCTGATGACCCCGGTAGGTCCTTCGCCGCTGAGACCGAGGGCTGAGCCGGTGATGATGTACCATACCCCACGATCGAAAGAGAGGGAGGTGGGAACGTTGTAGAGTTGAGCATATCCACGACCATCACGCATGAGATAGCGGTTCGTGCTGTTGGGGAGTGTATCGAGGAAGCTGAGACGGGCTTCGACTTGGAATATACCCTCTGTGCGGATTGGTTCCATGAGATCGTACAGATCGATGAGTGGCTGCACTGCAACTCCGTTTTTATCGATGAATGGTGGCAGTGGTTTTGGGGGAGGGGGTATCCTGGAGGTGAGACGATACAGCGCATCCTTGTATTCAGCGAGGCGTGGCTTGAGAGCGGAGATGAATTCTGCTCTCTGTGATGGAGAAGGGCCTTCAAGAATTGAGGAATCGGCCAGTCTAAGGTCGATACGCCGGTCGCAATGGTCAATTCCATATCGCTGCAGTGTTGCCAGGTCCTTTTTGAGAGGCTTACCCCGAAAGGAGAGTCGCAAGAAAGCTTGTGGGACTCCGGTGATGTGCTCGAGAATCCTCTTGACGAATTTTATCGTTGCAGTCTTTGGTGGGTCGATGGCGAAGTGGTCTTTAATCTCGGCAAAGACGATGACGAGGTGGTAAGTGGTAGTTGAGTCTATCGGGTCGTCCGGTGTGTAGGCTAGGCATGGAGGCCTTCCATCAGGGAAAGCGACTTCCATGTCGGTCTTTCGCATGGCCTGCGGCATACTATTCTTCGAAGCAATCCTAGACAATTTGTGAGCAACTCATCCCGGTTTTTATGCATGGCGGTCTCAATGTACATATTGTCCCCCTGTAATTGTAAGAGTCTAGTGAAAAGGGATTGGCTGGCGGAGCTATCGAAGGCGTTTGTATTGTAAATCACAAAGGAAAGGTTAGATGGGGCGAAAGGAACAGGTAAACTTGTGAGAATGCCTCACCTGGTGTCCGGGTGCTGGGCTACATCTCCGGTTCAGTACTTTTAAAAAATAATCAACGTGTCTCTAGTGCCCGCTCGGCCCATCCACGGAAAGAAATATTTCCTCGACGGCACCACAATGATACCGACCGCAACCTTCTCTGCAACACACGAGCTAACGCTCTCCACAATTACTCTCACATGTAAAATCATAATGTTCTGGTGCGTACGTTTAACTCTGGGTTGATACATCGATGGCGGGTATTGTTTAGTTTCATTGTTTGAAATTATCGAATGGAATTGAATGACCATTTAGGAACGGTAGGTGCTGGTATCATATACGCATTGTGCTTCATAGGTGTTTTCACGTACCAGGCTCGGTCGGAGTATTCTATTCGAGGAACTGAGTTTCCATATCGATTCTTAACACCTACTAGTATTTAAAAATTTAGACGTGTGCTTTCTGCTCGTATATACAGTTGCCCGGTTGGCTCAGTCGGTAGAGCGTGTGACTCTTAACAGTGGCCGTCAGGTTACTTGAGAAATCTCAAGGTCGCGAGTTCGAACCTCGCATTGGGCTATGATTTTGCAACTTGAAATGGTTTTGCCCTTTTGTGTTCGGCACAGGCCAGCTTGCCCCTCACTTCGCAGTTGGAACACGTCGCCAGTAATAATTTGTTCAACAGGGCTCCTTGAAAGTTGAAATGAACCGAATCTGATTCCAACAACGGTCCACCGATCGTTCACTGGCTTTAACCCCATCATATCATACGCATACTTAACAATGTTAACGGCAAGTTAATAAGACTCCTTCACTGTAAGGGTCATTCCACTAACATCCTCAAAGGAACTTGATTCAAAACCCTGAGCTTTCAAAACTGAAGTCTTACAATGTATTTCTTTGGATACAGCGGCCGAGAATCCGAAACCACCGCCGCTCCACTCACCGGTCGGGACATCGCCCTCATGCGCTCCACCGTCCAACCCTACATTGAACCCCTCAAAGAACCCACCACCAGACTCTACCTGCAGCTCCACAACCCCGACCTCAAGCTTTCCATCGACATCCCCTTATCCGGTACGCTTCTCACCCTCAAAGAAGCCATCGCCTCTATCACCGGCATCGCCCCACTCCACCAACATCTTTCCTTTAAAGGCATTCCTCTTCCCTCCACTGAAATCAAGATCAAAGATTGGGATAGAGACCAGCACATCTACACTTGCCCCTGGGAACCTATCATTCTGATCCTCAAAGACCACGAAATCAAAGATAGAGTCATCGTGCCTGGAAAGGACTGGCGGAAACTGTCACCTGTGAGCCGACCGGGCTTTGATATGACCAAGCGGTCCGACCACCCCGATAATCAGCTCGGGAAGATTGCCCACACGGTCAAACCTGCTCCGAGGCGACCGCCGGAGGAAATTACCGCTGATCCGATTCTGAGTGCGTATTACGAGGCGATGCCGAAGCTGGAGGAGCGGATTAAGGAATACAATACTGCTAGAGAGGTTAAGCTGGCGCAGAAGGATGATCCAGCTTCCCAACCTTTGCCACCTCTGGAGACCGACGAGGATGGGAACGAGGTACAGCCCTTAAACGACCTCTACGACCTCATCCAAGGCCCAGTACAACCAGGAAAACTCTACCGCCTCCACGCCCGTCTCAACCACCTCGAAGCCGACCGCTACCTCCTCCGTGATACCCGCGGCTATGCCCTTGTCCACCACGTCCCTCCAACCCTCACACTCACCCCCGGCATCTGGTACACCCTAACCGGTACCCTCCTCCCCCCACTCTCCCACCCCGTCGGGATCCTCTCCTTCCTCTCAGCCCACCCAGCCACACTACCACCCTACATTACACCCAAGCAGAATTGGACAGAGAAGATAACCTACCCCCCAAGGCAATGCTACAACTGCGGCGCTGACTCGGACGATCACGACGAGGATTGCTGGGTGTTGGATGATACATGTCCGTTTCCGGTGGAGCCGAGGACCTTGCAGTGTTGGGATTGTAGGGAGGTGGGGCATCGGTGGTGGGAGTGTCGGTTTATGGTGCCGCCTGGAGGGTATGCAGAGGGGAGAGTGAGGAGGCCATGTCCAGATATGGGTAGGGTGGAGTGGGAGGGGTATTGGGAGTTTGGGGGGGCGGGGGATGGGGAGGTTAGGGAGAGGGTGGGGAGGATTGGGGATGGGGTGTAGAGAGGGTGAGAGTTGGTTGGGTTGGCTGAGTTTACCGTAAGGAGGGCTGATAATCGCACAAGAATGGATGGACGTGTGATCAGACAGACCGTTGGTTTCTTTGCGTACTTACGCAATGGTTTCGACGGCCAAGACAGTATAGGGTGAAGCACATAAGTCATGGAGCCTACTTAAGTACTTATTTGAGAGAATAAAAGAGAGATAAAAAACAAAAGAGAGATAACAACGATCTGCCGAAGAAGTATTTACCTTAGCAACTACTAAGTACGTTAAGTATTTAGTGAAAAACAGCAAAGCAAATCCTGAACCAGGCCCGGTGTAGTAGTAACCGAACTTGCACAACTACGTTCCCTGCATCAAACGTTAACTTTGAAAGCTCCAAATACCTCACACCTCACGGTGATGGGGTGATGGCTGATAGAAGTTCATTTCCGAGATTCCACTTGCAGAATTACATGCAATAAGACAACGATGCAATTGTCGTTCATCTCTAAAACGCTAATCTTCTTCCGCGGCCCGGAGTTTCGCTTCGGAAACTTTCAATTTCTTATGCATAGATCTATGCGACTTATTCATGGAGGACTCAGATTTCCCCGCAGCTTTCACATCATATGCCCATACCCGTCTTTCCTCGAAACATTCAGCGCACACTGGCACTCTTAGGGTTTGAGTTGCATGTGGTGAGTTGTGCTTTTCCGTTACGTGCGCATTAGCTTCCGACAGACTTAGAGTTGCCCATTTTGTGCCGCAGATCTCCCTACCCCTCTTACCATCTGCAAGGTTTAACTTTATAGTGCAGCTATAATCCGAATCTGATATTTTGGCTGCGGCTGGCGCTGCCAGTGGGGCAGGCAGTTTGATCACTTCGGAACTAACCCAGCACTTTCGCGACAAGCTTAAATGCTTTTTGTACTGACCCGGGCGTAAAAAGTCTTTACGACAACCGTAGCAAAAGTGCTGCTGACCGAGGCCATCAATCCGGACAAAATGGGCATTATAATTGAATTCGGGGTCTCTGTCAAGGGAGAGATCTTGGTGCAATCCGCGCGGCACATAATTACACCTTTTATCCGATCCGCCATCTCTAATCCCGAGAGCACACTCTCCGATTGTATGTTCGTTCCAAATATGGAGATAGAGCTCGAAAACAAAGCAAAACAGTTCCCCACAATCGGCATCTTTGCACCTGAATCTGCCAGCGTTGATTGCTGCACAGTAAGGCGGTTCGGCCGCGTCGGCTGCGATGATTTGGCTTTTGCTAAGATTCGAATGTTGCAGATCGAAGTGGCGCCCCTTGTAAACTTTCCCTTCCGATGGGCATTCGGGTAAAAGGCAAGCAAACTGCTGTGGATAGATTGCAGGATCGAAAGCATAATACATTTTTCTAAAGCTGGTGGAGGCCATCGGTCTTCCTTCGGCGGTATTCTCCGGCTCCAACAGATTGGAAATTTGAACCATGTGCATCAGAAGATCTTTCTCAATGTCTTCAGATCCATTCGCTTGATCGTCGTCCGATTCGTCTTCCCACCAAGCGTCATCCACATCCTCATAAGTACTTCTTTCAGAATCTGACGTCTCTGTGCCGCGATCAATATGGTCCACCTTTTTCCTTGGCTCCTCTAGCTGCCCAACGTCCTGTTTCGTTTTCTTCGTCATCTGCTTACCGGTGACCTTTGGTTTGTCTTTAGGTTTGCGGTTGCGCAGCCTTGATGCTATCGAGCTTGCCTCCTCTTCCGGTTCCGCTACTAGCTCCGTCACATCCTCCTGACCCTCCACTGGACCCTCGCCTCCACTCGAGCTGGTGCTAGACGGAGCGCGTGTATGCTTTCCCAGGGTGGAAACCAGTCCGTACTTCTCGAGGTCTGGATCGATGTTGTTTGGATCGATGGGACTCATTTTCGTATCGATATATCGTACCTTCAAAGTGATGTGGACCTTC
This sequence comes from Ascobolus immersus RN42, assembly GCA_003788565.2. NCBI lineage: Eukaryota > Fungi > Ascomycota > Pezizomycetes > Pezizales > Ascobolaceae > Ascobolus > Ascobolus immersus. The sequence continues at coordinate 35,225 of ML119897.1, read as the reverse complement.
AAATGGGTGGCTAGGCGTAATTAGCGCTGGAACGGTTGTTTCTTCGGTGCGGTGAAATCTGATGTCTTCCCACTTCGGAAATAGACGGTTGCGAGATGGTGGACTCGAAAAGTGCCAGACTGAGTGGGTGGTGGCTGATCGGTGGGATACAGTGCGGTAAATGAAAGCCTCAATTTGTTGAGATAGCGCAAGGGTGATCTGAGTAGTCTTTTCGAAGTGTAGAAAGGCTAGAGATTGGCTGTTATTGCTTCGAATGCTGTTGATTGGAAGTCTGATGAGGATCGATGATTGAGGGGAAGCAGCTTTCTTAAGTAGCAAATCCGGTCCACCTTTACTCGCACCAAATTCCTCCACAGAAAGAACAACGAGAGAAGAGTTGTGCATGTTGAATCAGTGCATCCAGGTAAAAGACGACGAAGTTTAAGAAGTTCAAGATGCAATACGCACATTTCGCTGTCATTGAAGCTTGTTGGCACCGGCAGCTCAAGTTTTCTTGCACCAAATTTCTCCACGTACAAGAGCAACGAGATAAAGGCCATGCATGTTGAATGTGTGCTTACAGATAAAGGATGACGAAGTTCAGAAGTTCAAGATGTAACCCGCACCCTTCGCTGTCACTCAATAACCGGCGGTCTATCAAGATGGCCATCTTGACCCACCTCTGCCAGCAAACTCATCAAGGTCAAGTGAACCAAAAATTGTCAGCGAGATGTCTCGAACCTGAAGATGTAGAGATCACCAGCCAAAATACATGAACTGGCAGTAAATGTACTTCTTACTTGAAGCCGTTTAAGGTACTCAAAATGCGTAGCTGAGTGCGACTGAACGATTGGATTCTGAATGCGGATGCCCTCACGTAGTCTGATACTACAACTTAGTTTACAATATGCGAATGTGTATCTTCCACGTAAAGAGCAGCAAAAGTGACTCGGAGAGATTTGCGAGATGCCGACTCCAGTTTTCGCTGGCTTTGACTGTGTTGGCCGTGTCTCGAAGTTTACGGTCATCTTGGAGGCGTGTGTCAAGATGGGGCACTCTTAGTACGGTGTCGCGGCCAACCAACATGACGTTCAAGTTGGCCCATATCGAAGTCCTCCATTTAGCAATAAGTAGTAGTGACGTCTGCTGATTATATTAGATTGCGGCACCATAAAGGTCTAGAATCTAAGAGAAGGACAGCAAGCAGTTCAAATAGATCTTGCTTGGTATACCGTATTGGAACTCGACTTACGGGGTAGGCATAGTACCATTTGTGAGTTTTCTCGCTAGTGGGTATCGGCTTCCTGAAAGGGTACGCTTCAAGTTGAAAAGCTTTTACCTGCTGTTACTCGAGAAACGACACGTTGTATTGGTACCTACTTGTTCGTGAAACATCGATGTACTCGAATAGCATATGCAGTTCTGGATGGCGGGTGCAACTACTAAGTAGCTCTTACCTAAGGTCAGAGGTACCGTGATATATCTACACCACATGTCATAAAGCCAACATCCCCCCGGATTAAGTGTACTGACGATTTAATGCACGTGTCATTGGGTCAATGGGCACCTGCATTTCATACCCTCATCAACGGTCAGATGGCCGAGCGGTCTAAGGCGCCAGGTTAAGGTCACCTTAACAGTACATATCCTGGTCTGGGAAACTAGGCGTGGGTTCAAATCCCACTCTGATCACCATTCTTTTGCCTTCCGTTGCTTCGATAGGGGGGCCGGTTTTGTGGATTCGAGTTACGATGCCTAGATATACCCGAAAGACGGGGATTTACGGATAATTCCGCCCATTTGAGTCCCGTCGGATCCGCGGAGGAATTGGATGCTTGCATTAAGTAAGGTACGCTTAGCATGACATCATCCTTTGCGTACAGATATCATGTCAAGAATACCAGCTCTTTCCCTTGTATCGTTGAAGGCACAGAGAAGAAACAAAGAATTCGGGTGTTGTATTGATGATGGTCTCAACACACGATCCGCCACTAAAGTAGATACCCCACTAATCACCTGATACACTAGTCCGTATTTGGCCTCTCATCGTTTGCGCATTAACTTCGCAAGTCTTCATAATCGTTCATCCCCCGCCTGATCCAAGTTCCGACAGAAGCTGGCTGGGTGGAACGTTTCTCCGGTTGCTCCACCAAATCATCTTCAATCTCGCTCTCCACCGGCCTATCAGCCTCAGCACTCACTGGCACCTTGAAAGACCCATCCGGACACCCGCATGCCTATCAACTTCGGTTCTTCCCCCCAAGCCCCTGCAAATGGGGAATTTATATCAGCCCGACAAGCCGACTATTGGCTTAAAATCCAGTATGAAATTGAACATTACAAAAGCTCTCCATGGCGGTTATCTGATTTAGAAACTCAACGTGAGAGAGGATTAAAGTCCATCCAAGAACAAGAGAAGAACTCTAGCTCTGTTGATACCCCAGTCATGGTGTACATCTTCCCTCCATACTCAGCACTCTTCTAACGCACCCAGCCCCCACTGGCATCCCCGCAACCTCCCAATACCAACAATAAACGAACGCCGAGTCCAGCAACTGAGGAAGCAGCTGGAAAGGTGGCCTGATATGGATGCCAGACAGCGAGCAAACCGCCTTGGCGTCATCGAAGCTTATGAATCCGGTGCATTGGATCTAACAAAGAAGCCAGACTCGGAATTTCATGGCATGAAGCATATTACGGCAATATTTTGGGATGGGAAGATGATGCGGGGCTGGGGGGACTTGGATGATGGCTTCTTTGAGCATGGGCCGAAGGAGTGGAAGATGATTTGGCCGGATGGGAGGGTTTGGGTTGAGAGTGGCCTGAAGGGGTTGTAACTGCTACTTGGAGTTGCTTACGGGGTCGGGTTGGTGTACATGGAAATCTGATTTGTCGATGGATATGGATTCGTTTCAACACGCAACTGGGAGGTCGTGATGGGCTCGAAACCCCAGCTGGAAGCTGTGAAACGACTCTTTCGCCCTAGGCCCATTGCTAGGCCCGGGCGCGCCTGCTTGGATCTGCGTGCGTTTGGTCATGTCATTCACTTTGATACAACGAGGCAGATATTAATACTATTGGAATGCAGTAAGAGAATAAATAGCTAAGTACAGCCTCAGTTTCAAATACACACACGCCTGGAATGATTGAGAAGAATGCTCGGATCGATGTCAATGATAACCATCTTCAAGTTCGAATTCCGCCATGGCCGCACTCGCCGCACGAGCCGCATTCATCTCATCGCCGCACATCGCGCTAATGGCTTGGCTCGCCGCACCAAATTCCTCTCCGCTCTTGCATCTCGTTTCTTCCATTCTCGACAACCTCCCGCGCCAACAAGTTTGACCGCAATCAAACTTTGTTTTTGGCGTATTTCTCTTCATCAGCCGCAAGGCGTCTTCTGGGCTCGTTTTGAATTGCCTCTGTTCGTCTTTCCATCGACAGCCACAACTATTCCAGAAAGAAGCATTTCACACCACATCGCCGCCTTCCTCGCCGACATTCCCTTCCTCGACTGGTTGTCCCTCTACCTCCGTCAAATCCTCCATCTCCAAGAAGAGGACTCCTTTTCTGTATCGTCAAGATCATCGAAGATCGACCGTTTCCCGCGCTATACCTCGTCAGGAACCAAGGACAGTTGAGACCAGCTCGCTTGACGTGGCTCTTGAGGTATCGTCCTGAACACAAGGTCAGTTTGTTTGCAGAAATCTGGGCTCTTTTCCCGTTTGAAAGCGACGACAGGTGCTAACAACTGAGCAGCTCATCCACCCGCCAACTCTTACACATCACCACGCTCGTCCCGTCAACAGTCTCAAATCTGATCTCAGTTTGTTTTCACCATCGTTTGGAAGCGATAGATTGAATCTGACGTTGTCATTAGCTCTAGACTTGCAGCCGCCCCCAGTTCTCTACAACAAGGTTTGTTTGCCCCTTCTCCTCCGTTGCGACTGGAACATATGGCTAACGTCAGGGATTCTGGATAGCGCTTGACCGACCGACCGGACTCAGCCCCAACAAGAAGGTACGATTCCAACAACTACTTTGCTCGAAAGAGTAGCCGTTAATCATCTTTTTGGATTAGGACGACTACGACATGTCTGGAGGACAACAGAAACATGGAGCGAGATGACGGATGAGCAGTATATTCAAGAAAAGATTCGCAAAGAGCCAGATGCAGATCGACAAAGAATTATGAGAGAATCGCTTGCTGCCATGGTCAAGTGGAAGGAAGACCACACCAAAAAGTATGGACCGCCACCAAAGTAAGCATCTGTTTTCTAGTCCTTGCGAATCTCAACTAACATAAACAGGCCATCGCCACCACCTCCAGCGGATCCCAACCTACATCGCCTTCAAATCCTGAGGACTATGGATAAACCCGGCATGGACGCCAGGGACCGAACCAACTTGCGCGGTGTCATTCGCGACTATGAAAATGGCATACTCGATCTCACAGCACGCCAAAATGCTGATGAAGTGGCCGTTTACTGGGATGGTGTTCTGAAAAGAGGATGGGGTAGCGACGACGATGACTTCTTGCGCGACCAGCCATGGGTGTGGAAGCGGGCAGTGCCAGATGCCCGTCTGTGGATCGAAGATGTAAGAACTCTATTGTTTAGCCGTCCACGCCCATTGCTAACTCCACGGCTATAGGGAGCTTTAGCGATGCTGACCCAACTTGTCGCCCAACACTTCACTATTCCGGCACACAGCACCACAGGTAGTGGCAGATACCTTCATGATGTATGATAGCCTTAGTAGCCATTTCTTTGCCCCTCTCTACTGCTACATCGAAAAGGAATGGAAAGAAGTTCTCTGTCTGATTGCCTTTTGTCTTCTAGTGGGCCATCGAAATACTTTCCGCTGATGGCGTTTCTTCTGTACTTCGACCATGTCTTTATGATACTGGTTCACTCTACGGCTCCTTGTATCGCGACGACCTGGGCGCACTGAACATTACTGCGAATTACCCGCATCACGGAAAGGCTACGAAAATTCTCACGGCCAATGGTATCGTAACCAAGCCTGTCATATTCCAATATACGCGACTATGCAACCCTGCCAGCGGCGAGCCGATATCCGACGCCTTTCACAGAACGCCCTTTACTTACGACAGCGATCACGATTCAACAGATCCAGGGATGCCACCACGCTCATCGTCGCCTTGGATGTTGAGAGATTTCTTCCAGGCAAGAGGTCCCCACCGAAGTTACATTGTGGTCGGCGAAACCAAAACCTCTATTCAGGCAGACCTGATTGCCCGTCAGTTGGCTTGCCAACAAGGTTTTTTGCCAGGGATAAAGAAGTCATTGCATTGTTGATTAGCATGTGGTTCCGGTGGGCGTCTGGTAGCGTGAGGATTAGTGTTCTTCTCTTGTCTCGTTATTGTTACTCTTGCCAGCAGGCTTTCATGGATTATCGGGTCTTTTCCTTTCGGCCTCCTTTTATTATTCTTTTTTTTTTTTTTTTTTTTCGTTCTCTGTTGATCTAGACCGAATCTTGTTGACCTGTGTGTGCGTGTATTGGTGTTTTATGCTTATCCCGCGGCTGTCCTATTTTTTTCTCTGCCCATGTGGTATTTCATGCTATACCCTTGATGAACCGTGGTAGTATTGTGTTCATGAATTGTTGATTTCTTCGTTAGTTGTGGTATCTGTCAACCCTAAAGATTGTTGGTGTGCTTTGATTAGGGGCAAGTAATGCTCCTTTGTGATTTGCTTTGCAAGGGGGGCGTGGCTGTACCCGATATCTAAGACAATTTTCCTTGCCTTGCGATTCTGCGGATACCTTCTACCTTCATTAGTTATTCTTTTATCGTTCTACCCTTCTGGCTTCGTTCATTATTGTATCTCTCCGCCTGTCAGCTTGCTTATTGATTTCGGACTCCCTGTCGAGTTATCTATGCTGAACTTCGAGCTGGCTGCCTGCAACTTTATGCCTTCGCCACTAAGGTTCAGCCTTGATTCATTATCTTCTCTGAGAGAATTGTTATGAGAACCGTCAACCTTCGCCTCTTATCTTTACTCTGTATTTTACATAACGGCATTCACTGACATAGGCGTTTAGGATACTTCGCCTTGGAGTACCCGGTTCAAGCATGATCGACCACAGCTTACTGGGTAGTAAGTTTTGCTTCGAAGGATGGACATTCTCCATGCATGAGAGAAGTAACGTAGTCCAGCCCTGGCCCTAGACACAGCTGTATGAGGTTTCATGGGCACATTCCGTCTTTCCTTCAACATCTTACACTTCATGACAGTTACTTCTTGCAACGCAAGACCGACCGTTACGAAAGCGATCGCGACTGCTTGATCGGATCAGAGCCGTTCCCAGTAAGGTGCACGCATTTTACAGTCGTCACACCATATTCTTACGAGATTACAGTAAATGAAATGGGGATGCGTACTTATGTATACTACTAGTACTGAAACCCTTACTTAGCGGTTCTCACAAGATACTAGTAGTAACAACGATTCACTCGTCACGCACTATCTGTGAACCATCATACGTATACTTGGAATACAGGGTGGTGCGGTACCATGCGAGAGGATGAGCAAGGTGCCTGACGAGATACGAGAAAGCAGATAGACTGCCGTCACCATTGAATCAAAGAAGTGCCACGCACAGTCGTGCAGCCGAATCATGCAATCAAGGACTCTTTCTCGCAGGCTTAACCGTATCGCAATCAGGAAGCATCTTCGTTACGTTTTGTCTGAAGAGGAAAAGGCACGGTAATCCATCGTATGGCACAGTATCGATGTATCGAAATACGTAGTAAGTCGAACGCCTCAAAACCTTCGAATACCATGCAAGCAGCCCGAGGCATTGATGCAAACACGTCAACATTCGCCAACGAAAACCTGAGTCTCGCCCATACGAAACGAGGAAAAAGTACTAGCATGTGTGATCTTTCGGACATCACACTTGCAAGATCGAGAGGATCGGATCATCTACGCAGAACATAGTGTCGACATTGCCACAACGATAGTACGGATATGTACGACGGCAGAGAAGTCGGAGTACGAATCAGGAAATCGGCCAGCTTACAGCAACGCTACTCACGCATAGAGTTTTACAAGTTTCTGGAATGCCGACGGAGAAGCCTATCACTACGTACGGGATACGTTTTGAACGAGGGCCTTTAGTATAAGAGCTGTATAGGACCTCGCTACCCCATACGAGTTTCTTCCGAATGTAGGCTACCAGTGATCGCAAAGTAAGAGCATGGGGACGCTGCAAAGGGTACTAAGCCTCTTCAGCAACGTTAACGCATGCAAGGTACAATATTCAACGTATGGTTTTGGAGTTCATTGTACGGAAACATGAGTCTAACGAAACGAAAGAGAGTGACTGAAGGCTCGTCTACGAGTCAAAATACCATTGAATACTTGAATCTCCTCCAGTATTGCAATATATATTGCTCGATTATAACGACATCATAAGAGACTCCACGAGCGCAGACCGGGAGTGCACCACGGCAACTGGAACACGAGAGTCTATGCCCGATAGAGATCGACCTTACGGGGAGGCAAACTCACTCGTACTCAACGATTCGACTTATCTTTTACCCATGGCATACGAAAGAAAAATGAGGAACCTTTAAGGCAATCGTACGAGGTCAACAGCGACTTAATTCAAATGTTAGTACCAAGAAGTATCTAGTACCTAAGTAACCACTTTACGCATCTCGAGAAGAAAACCAGATGTAACCAAGCACGAGTTTGATCAGAACCCTTTGAGATACTACGACAGGTAAGAATTCAAGTTCCGATAAAACTTTATGGCGGGATGCTGTACCACGAAGCTTCACATATGCATTTCGATCTGTGATCATGGGGATGATTGTATAGAAGTTTCTACCCCTTATTTCAGATGGTTACCCAGCGATTAAGACGCTTCATTGTAATTAATAAAAATCTCGCGCGTCTTTCATGGCAGGTTAGCTGGGATTGCACAGGCAAAAGCAAGCCGTTAGACGTTTCAGTACATGCCTTCATGCATGAATTGAACATGAATTGTGAAAGAGATGAAGCTATTAATGTCGTCTAATCTGCGGTTGCATCAAACAGCCCACCAGTTGTATTTGAGCAAGATGCAGTTACTTCTTATTTGACGACAAGCAATAGCAGTAACGGCATGAGCTGCGTTTCCCGAAAGTTCATGTTCATTAGAATCGGGGCAAGCTAGCATTATGTAAGTAGCTTTATTATCATAGGCCAATACCGAAGGCGGAGATATTTTTGCCACGTATCTGGAGGAGTTTTGCAATTGCGCGTTCCATCGGCCATATATGAGCTTAGTATACTAATATGCATGAGCTGAAAGTGTCGACTCCGAGACAATTCTCCAAGACCTAGCGCTACCCTCGTCACCAATCCCCGAGCGTGAGATTTGCAGTAGCCTCAAGGCTCAAAGAATTATTCCAGGCCAGGGGAATACATTAAACTTGGACCAAGGTGCCGAAAACCGCTGATAAGAGAGGCATACATTGTGGTTCAATTGGCATGCAGCTATTGCGCATGCGGATGGCCGCACTCCATGCCCGCACTCGCCACACGAGCCTCATCCATCTTATCGCGCTAGCGTCTTGGCTGGCCGCACCACATTCCACTCCGCTTCTTTCGCCCCATTCCTTTCTTCCTCGACAACCTCCCGCAGAAGCAGTTTGCACCACAACAAACTGCGTTTCCGCTGGTTTTTCATTGCGAGTCGCAAGGCTTGTTCTTTCTCTATTTCCCGCCGTCTTTTATTTTCTCTTTGCTCGTTTCCAGCCCGCAGCGCCTCGCTACCTTCACATAATCAGCAACCTCCCGCCAAACAAACTCCCACATCCGACGCCAACGCCCGCTCCACCATACACTCTCTCTACCGCAGAAGAAGCCGCTCAGTTTGTCTTGAAAGTCAAGTTCGTCAAGGCATCTGATTCAACCAGCGCTCGCTAGACTTTCTCTCCTTACCTCATCGACCGTTGAAAGACCATCCTCCGACGGAAACTTGTTTGCATTTCTCCACCATTTCGGCCTTCGGAAGGTTTGTTTGCTTGCTGGAAAGTGGGATTGGAATGTTGAAAGCTTACAATTGAACAGATTGAAAGCCTCTGGCTGTCCTTGACCGAGCGCATCGCAACTCGTCCTCGAACAGAAGAGCAGATTTCACCAAGAAGCTTTCGCCCTTCACCGCCCACACTTGAAATGTCAGTTTGCTCGCACAGGGTTTGGAAGTCGAAGGCGAATACTAATGAGAAGCAGCCAGCGCCACTTCGCCTGCCTCCATTTAGAATTGCCGCTACCCCCGCCATCTCCAGCCCTGAACACAAAGGTAAGCATGTTTGCATGGATATTGCTTTGCGATGCGATGAATCTGACGTCGTTGTTCCAGGGTGCTCTCGGACTCCCTGCTCCTGCTCTTCACAAGGTATGTGCTCTCCTTGCAAGTCGATATGGGATGGAGTTGGTGCTAACCTCATGCCTTATCTTCAGAAGCTTCTCTCTGCTGCCATACACTCGCCCGCGGCCCGCGCTCTTCAACACCACAAGGTACGGTTTTGAGAATTCCCTACGGGCCAGAAAGCAAATGCTGACATGTTGGTATCGCAAAGGACACGTCCCACCACACTATACAATGGCGCACGCTCCACACAAGAACTGGAGGGACCTAACGCAAGATGAGTACTTTGAGAGACAGGTCTTGGCGGAACCCGACCCTGCCCGCAAACGAGAAATGCGAGAGGGCCAGGTAGAAACGCTGAGGCTTCGCGCTGAGAATGAAAAGAAGTTTGGGCCAACCCCGCCGTAAGTACCTCCGTCGCCCTTGATCAGGGCATCATACCAACAACTGCAGCCCACCACCACCTCCACCCGCCGATCCGAACCAACACCGCATCCAAATTCTCGAGGCAAAGGAGAAGAGGGCTACAGATCCCAGAGTAAGAAACAACATCCGCGGCGTCATCCGCGACTACCAAAATGGCGCTCTGGATTTGAACAAGAGGCGTGATCCATATCATTGTGCCATGTACTGGGATGGGGTGCTGATGAGAGGGTGGGCCTCGGTTGACGATGATTATTTCGCGGAGGAACCCTATCGGTGGAGAGTTGCTGTGCCGGGCGGAAAGCTTTGGATCGAAGATGTACGTTCCACCAGCTTTCCGATTTCCAGATTCTCCTGATTGCTAATCCTTCAACTTCAGGGAAGAACCCAAATGGCCACTGCACTACCAGCACAAGCATTTGTCCTCAATCCCATCCAGGGCAAGGTAGACCAGCACCAGGTATGATTTCATCTTTTGCTGCTCAATAGATAGCAATAAAAAGCAATTGTTTTGTCCCTGACTCCTTTAGTTTCGCGTCGATATCCGCACGGGTGACAACACTGCATGGGTCCGGCTCAAGTATCTTAACGATACCGGCAGTGAGTACGCCTGGTTATATAGAGATGACTGGGCCAATCTCAGAGTTCCTGATGACTGGGAACATTGGGGAGAAGATAGAGAGATCTTGACTATGAATGGAGTTGTCGATATCTCCACCGTGTGGCTGTTTACCCGCATCATCAACGAGGAGACCGGTGAATGGATCAGCAACCGTGTTTCCGTTGAGTATGCCTACGACCTTACTCGTAACTCGACCGACGCCGACACTCCACCGAGACCTTCCTCACCACTTATGCTCCGCAGACTCTATGTCGCCAAAGGTGGCCGTCAGCACTCTCTGGTCATCGGTGAGACAAAGACATCCATTCAGGACGGACTTCGCGCCCGATATGCTTGAGCAGCCTTCCGACGTTGATTTTTCTCCTACTCCTCTCTTTCTCCTTTTCTCTCTCATTCGTCATTCTCTATCCTCTTTCTTGTTTTCTTATCATCCAGCTTCCTTCGGATTGATTTGTGGTGATCAGGAGCGATGCTGTGCTATCTGAGCAATTATTTCCTGGCTGGGGGTTGATGATATCTTGTCAGTTACTTATTGTTGCTGTGTATTATCGGTGGAGTTCTTGTGGTCAGCGGTTCTTGCTTGCTTGCCTATACCCTCTTTTTACCCTCTTGCTGCCATGGTTGCTCTTTGTTCTTGCTTCGCCTCTTCTTCCATCTCCTATCTTTCCTCTCGTTTCCTTTTGTTTAGCCGGATTATTGTGCTGTGGGTTCTTGTTAATGGCGTGTGTCAGTCTTGATTGGGAGTAAAGAGTTCTCCCGTAATCATTGACATGGGCGTTTCTTCTTTCTAGGTCGGAGCCTTGTGTTGCTTTTGCCTGTTTCTTACTCGTTATCTTCTTTATTGATTATTCTCTCTGTTGTTGTTTCCGTACTGCGCTAGCTTCGGTTTAACCTTGTTGCTATTTGTTCATGGTGGATTTTGATTGGTTTGAAGGGTGTTTCTGTATACTTTTCGTCGGTACTGGTGGGTTATGGTTCTTTGTGGTTTTGAGATTTCGCTTGAATGGTATAGTGGTAGTTTCTTGCCGTCGGGATCTTGATTTACGAATATCATCTCGGTTGCTGTGTTTAATGTACTGTTTTCCTTGCTATGTTCATGAACTTGCCATTAGATTGATCCGAGGTTAAATACCTGTGCTATCGGTTACTGCTACATACCCTATGTCTTCTGTGTTGTTTGGGAGATCGAGAGACGGAAACTGTCTTCTTGTTATTCGAGCCTCTCGCCTTTTGTTTGAGTATAAATGTTCTGAACTTTGATCCTTCTTCGTTTGAAACCCTGCATAGTATTTTCGTAGCATATTGGGTGTCTCGCCTTTGCATTTCTGCTGCTTGTACCATGAATGGACGGGGATTGTCCATAGGAGATGTACTGACCTTGCAACGCAGTTCTACTCGCCCACCGATGTCGAATCGCATCAGATGTTAGATAATTCACCGGATTGCTCTCTCCTGCGCTAGAGTTCGGCTGAAAGTTCTAGATCCAGAATGTCATAGGCTAACGTTCGGGTACTAGGGAATGAAGCGAGAGTTGCGGTATCATGTCTCAGGCACGGCATTTGTTCATAACGGCAGTTAATTCCACCGGAACTTGCCCTTCGAGGAGCAATTCGATCTGCCGCCCAGCGTTGCGACCAGCCTATAAATGAATCCTCCCTTCGCCCTTTCTTCCTTCTCTCAACAACAACTTGAATACAACTCAATCGGATGAATCTGATCTACTACAGTTCGCAGGCAAGGACTGGACACGTCCATCACTACCTTAAAACACCAACCAGTTACGAGAACGAGTCTTCCGCATCGACAGGAGGTTACAATCTAAGAAATGGGGACGAATAAGAACGAAGCTGCACGTTCTTTCGAGACACGGCCTGACAGATTATGTTCGGATGGTTGTACGGAGACGACACGAGTACATCCTAGCACAGTTTGCTATACCGATCGCTGAGACGCTACGAGTGAAGTATAATAGCAACATATCGCTTCAAAGCTATCACTTCGATACGTACAAAGAGACAAGATAGTCAGCGTTGAGTACGTGACGGTATCCCATGGTTCTCCATTTCGCGGAATACACCAGCGCACGTTAGTACTTTGTTGATGCAATCAGCTCACTCGCAACTTTGTGCCAGGAATGGCTCACGTTACATTGAAGCACGATTTCTCACGAGGAACGACATGTACGACAGCTCTATTCCGTAAGGGTTTCATCAGAATGGACGACACACAAGTACGCAAATTACTTATGGAAGAAGTAAAGGGGACGTTACGTTGAGTCATGCACAGCCTCAGTACCAGACATCCTAAATGCACGCAATCGTGTTTGATACTAGTGAAGTAGAGGACGATGACACACATCAAGCTTCGTTTGGTTTTGTCGCAGGATATGTCACGGTTCAGGTCCCGTCGGCACAAGATGCACGTACTCTTAAACTGATGAGTTCTTCAGCTGATCAGGGAAAGTATGAGAAACAGGACAGCTAACGGAATGGCACGACATTAATGTGTTTGGTACAATTGACCCAATTTGTATGTAGCATGACCTTTGTTGAAGGAACAGACGTTGCTACAATTGACGTCAATCACGAGGCACGGAGTAATACTACTGCAGTACTGGTTACTTGCTACGTGTTTGACACGGTCCGAGTACCAGATGGCATCTAAAAGCAATGAAAGTGGCACGATTATCCGTTCGTTCCACCAAGAGCTTACGGAGGCCGAATTCACGAGCAAAATGATCAACTTCTGATAGCCCACGATGATCCTGGAATGGAACAGTGGTGCGCCATACCTAGCCTCCATACGAGATATCCGCGTTAAAGAATAATACGAGTGCCAGAAATCTTGCACGTATGCGAGGATTCCACTAGACCAGGCAGGCAAAAAATACGAGGTTGCTGTGCCCTGTACTTGGGCAGAGTTTTCTTCCACCATACGATGAGCTTTCATACCTGAGCAATGACAGCGCAATACTTGCATGAGAATATACGCCCTGCAGTGGAACTATATGGTACTAGTAGCCGGTTGTTCTACGAGCCATTACATCACTGCGACAGAGTAACGTGGGAACTCCCACGCACACTCGATAAGGCAAAACTCTAGTAGAAAAGGAAGGACACTTATCACACGAGGTGACTCAGTTGAACCCACTACGATAATGGGGATGATACGTAGTCACTATTGGAGAAACGTGGTACGATCCATTCAACTGATGAAGGAAATTGCTCCAGTTCCTCCATGCATCACAAAAGCCTACCACACATCTCCTTCCACGCGCAAATACAACCATGAATTCACTGTGCCACCAATGCATGTCACCACGAGTCTCTCTATCATGACGTTAAGAGGAAGGCAGCATGATTACTTCGGGGCGAAAAATTCACGAGGCATCACCAAATTATATTGTCATTGGTGAGAATAAGACGGATGCTCCATTTCTCACAGATGCAGTTAGCAGTCAAGAACGTTGAAGGTACTCGACTCTTAAATAAGTACTTAGTAGGTGTTATGGGGACGGCTGATATGATGCGAAAGATTTCACGAGATGACAGAGCGATGCAATTACAACCAAGGTTCGCTGGGTGCAATGAGAGGCAACTACTTCGTACTTGCAACTCAAAGGCCAACATACAAGGTGATATACGAGTCAGCAATGAACGATCACAGGAGTCGATGCCGGTCCCATCAACTGGGGACCCTTGGACTGCTTGATCATCTCACTTGGTTGGTACTGCACTTACATAGAATCCTTTAGAATTCGTGCCGTTATCCGAGATTACACGAGAGAACAATGCGGGAGTGAACCAAAGAATCGCACAAAGGACCCGGTCGAATACGGATACGTCTCACACGTAGCATTTTGAGAGGAAGTAAGATCAAGAGCAGGAATTTTACCGAACAAACGAGAATTACGTCAGTATGAGCATATCCCAGTCTCGATTTGACCTCTCAATTCATATGCGCATACTTATGCAGCTAGTTATGCTGTGATAGTAAACAGAAACAGGGACCAGGCAGGCACAACAGACATAGATGAACTAAAAGAAAGCCATTTCACGGACCATCCAGCATGGAGATGCGGTTCTAAAAGATGGTTGGAGGTCATTTACTACGAATAGTGATTGCAAGCAGATCTAGGGTAGAGGAGGACCTGCTCGTGTACGATATTCATGCCGGTTAAAACAGACTTTCTTACGAGATGAGGACAAAGCATTGCAGGGCATGAGAGGCCTTCCAAGTCATTCTTGTCGCTCTAGTTCTATAGGAAGAAGGTACGAATCATCTGTGCAAGTTACCTGTATACCCTTAAGTACTTAACCACAGCCATACGTATACACACGAAGCAAGGGATAACACTTCAATTTACACGTGGGCCCTAATCAGGATTTGGACATCATGTCCAACCATCTCCGGTTGCGAACAGCGCATTATACGAAGCGCTTGCAATCTAAGGACGTCCTGCCAAATGATCTTATTTCGGATGTTTAAGAGAATTATAAGAAAATGGGCGTGCTCGGACGGCCTCAGGCTTAGCTATGTGAGGGCCTTCATACGGCAATTCACGCACATGAACACGAACACAATATCTCAGTTTTCTCGGTCGATCAGCTGGGCCATGGGGACATTGAAGCTCGCAAGGCAAAACAAATATACAGGCCTTTTCAGCCTGCCCGTCCCTACTCAGGATTGAACTGAGAATCTTTCGATTGCATTCAAATAACAGTCGAACGCCCTAACCAGTTAGGCCATAGAGACAATGGATAATGTAAAGCAAAGAGGTCTTTAACTTTGTCGACTTCACCAAAGATGCTGATGGGATGGGCAAAAGAACCCTCGACAAGCTTACGCTTAATCTCTAGCAGCCACCACGGTTCTATGAAATGCACTCTATTATGACGTCTCATGTCAAAGCCTGGTAGCCGAAGGGTTTAATCTCGAGGTTCTAGCTCGGGGGTCCACGTCCAATCTGCCTTGTGCATGTACATGACCGGTAACATGAGGGAATAGGGAACTGAACAATTGCATTCTCGATCAACGCAGAAATCTCAACGCTTCAACAACTGTCCAACCTGAATGGTACAGATTCTGAAACGTGCAGAACACATATCAAAGCTGCTTCGGAGACATGTAAAACTCCACCATAATTTGTGAATCACAAAGGCAAGCTGTACAAAGTACATAAAGACAAGATGTAGTAACTCCCGACGCCGAGTGGAACAAAGACAACAGTGATCCTTTGCTTAGTAGACAGTCGATGCTTGAGCAGATATTCGAAAAAGCATACAAAGGCGAAAAACACACTTCCACATGTCATTCAACGAGCTCATGAAATAGGAAAGCAAGGTGACTCGGGTATGAACAGGCCTTGTAAGCAGGCAAAATAAGATCCATTGAATACCACGTAATGAATGCAGCCTTGCTTGTAAACAGAAGTACGCAGAGAATAACAGGCTTTCGGAGCAGAAAGGATAACAAGAAGGTCAAGACAACCACGCAGGAAAACGGCTGGCAACCGAAATAGATTGTGCGAAAAGAAAGAAGCCGGGAAGTCCATATCCATCGAAGACAGGCAAGATGAAGTAACACGATTTCAAGCAAAGGAGGTGAAGGCAAAATAAACGCAGGCGAAGGAGTTGACTAGTCGACATGAAGAGAACAGAGAAAGTAAGCGAGAACTCTCCCGGGAGTGTTGTTGGTAACATCAGCCGACTGTGATGCAAATTCAGCAATCCACCGTACCAACACTGAGCAGCCAAGCCAACTACTCATGATCATCCGAAAAGTTGAGGACCTGCAGTCGCTCGATAAGGTGAGTCAACCGCATCCTGTCGTCCTCACTCTCTCTCAACCTCTCCTCCAGGTCACCAATTCTTATCTCTTGATCCTGACCTTGGCGCACAGACTCGAGCCACCAGTCCTCCCTATCCGCCATAGCCGTGATGAGTACCAATTCGCGGAGTTGCAAATCTCTGAGCTCCCGTTGAACAGTAATCATTGTGCTTTCCAAATGATCCATCCTTGTACACATAACGTTCCATGCGAAAGAGAAATTGAGGAGCATTGCCAAAAGCCACGCGCGGGTGGAGTCGAGAGTCTGGTTTAATGCGGTGTTGTGGGAGATAGAGTTGTTGAGCTCCCGAACTGCACTCTCTTCACGGATTTGATGCTGCCTTTGTCTCTCCCGCTCCGCACTGATGTTCTTCCTCAGGCCGTCGATCGTTTCTTGTCGGGCAGCAAGCTCATTCTCATGCTCCTTGCGTTTCTCCTCATGTCCATCAATATCCGCTCTAAGACTCTTGACCGTGGCTTCTTCTTCGCGGTATGCTACTCGGAGGGAATTGCGCTCCTCAGTGGTGTCCTGCAGCTCCCGACGTAGCCCAACATTGGCCTCTTCCAGTGTCCGGATGGTTCCTTTGGCTCGGTTGAGTTCCGAAACAGTGCCACTAAGCTCCGCCTTTGTGCATTTGAGCTCGTTCCGGTCCTTGACCAGAGCCTGGAGGGTTTGATGAAGTCGAGTCTTGGCGGCGTTGTGCTCGGTGACCTTGACGTAATCGCTCTTAACCGACTGAATCAGTCGCTGGTGGGCTGCTTCCACATCCTTCAACCTTTTGTTTTCGTCCTCTAGGCGCTTCATATCGGGAGCTTGTCGATTGAGCTCAATCCTCACGGCGTTGAGACGATCGACAGCTGCCGAATGGTCCCGGAAACTGCGCTCGAGGCGGGTCTCGAGATTGCCCTTCTCCAGATGATGTTGCTGGATGGCTTCTTTGTGCTGGTCTCGTAGGCTTTGGAGCTCATTGGTGAGGGTGAGGATGGATTCGGTATGTAGGAGTTGTAAGTCTTCCAGGTCTTCTTCGGTTTTGGAAGCTGCATTAAACTGGCGGAGAAGTCTGTCAAGATTATCGCGGCCTCGTGCATTCAAAACTATTGGCCCGGTATCGTTGGCGGCTTGAGGCTTTGGCTTCGCCTTCGGTCTAATGTATCGTTCGACGGATGATCGGACGCGTTTATTTAGGATCTCTTCTGGGCGTGGACTGAGGAGATTCGCGAGGCCAGTGCCGATGTGGTAGATACCGAGTCGGAGTTTGTACCAGAGGTACCCCAGAAAGTCGACAACCAGCGTTGCAGTGTGCCTGTACGATTCTCGTTAGCGAACTCTCTCGTCACCTTCACTAGAAGACACCAGCATAACACGGACAAAGAAGGGCACCAACTTTCCAGTAACGACGTGGATTATGTGAGCGGGAGAAAAGTAAACGGTGAGGTGATCCGCCACAATCGCGAGCTGTTTGGCGTAACGGCTATCGGGATCGATGAGACGGCCCGCCGCAGAGAATACGGTTCTTGCAAGAAGATCATGAGCATAAGAAGGGAGGGCTAGAAGTCCAGAGATCAGGGCAACGATGGTCCACAAAAGAGTTAAGATAAAGGGCGCGAGGCGCACGCAGAGAAAAACAATCAAAAAGATGGAAACAGAGATGATGAGGACGAGTTGAGCTATGAGCAAGTGATTGGCGTTGCGGCTTGCCGAAGAGGAAGACGGCATGTTGTGTAAATCGATTGCTCTATGGCGGAAGGAAGGCTTTTGTCAAAAGAAAGGGTTTCGTGAGGGCAAAGAACTGCAATCGCAGAAGTCGTGAAGAGAAAAAAGAGGGACGGGAGTTGCTGTTGCGAAAAACAAAACTGCCTGAAACTTTCGATGGGGAAGCTCAGGAAAGGAAGGAGCGGGGTTTACTCTTTGTTTGTTGTCGCTCCTTCCTTGACTGGAACACTCTTTCCGAAAACGGAAGAATTCGCACCTCGCCTTTCTGGAATGTCGTTTGTGTCCATATTTGGGGCAGAGGGCGAATTTTTTTGTGCAAACAGCAACGCAGTTAGAATATGGTGATAGGCCAGTTTCGAGGTTCCTGTAGCAATCTTGCTCTTTAGTTTCCGACGTTCGTGCTGAACCGTTCTGCAGAGAGCCCGAGTCCGCTGCCTCAGCTGGCCCATTGTTACTGTTCCTAGGGAGGACACCCAATTTGATTTGGGTGGAAGTAGCTACGTAGGCGCTGCTGTAGTGGTGGAATTCCCAATGACTACGGTCTCGAAGACAGGAGGACTCAGATGGAGTCTATCAGACTTCAAATGTGACTTTAGTAGCCTTTTTGTTGTTCTGTTCAAAAGTACCGCCTTAATCTGCACTGCTGTTGATGAATGGCCTAGGAACGGATTTTCGAGGGGCCTGTCCTGCACAGAGTAGCAGTTCAAACCACACTGCGATATAGAGATCCAACTTTCGTCGTACTAGAAGGCGTAATATTAATGGAACCTGCAATACAGTCAGATAAAGTAGTCCAATTGGAATAGGGTCGACACGTACAGGTACTTACCTATGTGAAATATTCCTCAGTTAAGCATATGCATAGAGTCGAGCCTCGACTCTTATACGGATACCGTACTATTAAGAATGAGCGAAAGTATTCTCAAGATCAGAGCTCTTCACCCGTCAAAACTCTTTGACCGCGCTTTGATGTCTGTCCTCGTTTCTCTCGTTCCACTTGGAAGTGCTATAGGTGTGAAACTCGGTCCTCATGTTCAACCTGCGATGGTTAGAGGACGTCCCCTCAATCTTCCGTAACTGATTTCTCCGCTCACATTCGTTGCATCAGCGGAACTGGCCCGTGCACCGCTCGAACTGCTCCGAGCTGGCATTTGGTTGTACGTTGTACCACTTTACTTTACCGCTCAGAAGTAAGAGCAGTATGTGCTAAGCAAGACCGGTTGGTGTCTATCACTTGGATATCTGTCTTCCCAAAACTTCTGCGCTCAGTACTTGATTTACCCCCAGACATATAGGCCTTCCTTACTTGAAAATTACTTCTATGCCCTAGGTATGTACATATCTGCATATCTGTAGTACCAATCCCCAGTTATCGTTGAACTCTGGAACAGATTAATACTCTGGCCCGCTATGGTCCCTCTAGTCTTCCGTTCCTTCTTCCCCACCTTTTATCTACCTTCGCGTTCATCACTGTCATCTCCCAGCTCCTCCATGGCCAAATCACCTTCTCATCCACCACCTCGTCAAGACCATCCTCCAACACCTCTCCTTCGAAGGCCAAGTCCTTATCCGAACCAACCTCATTGTTCGCATACTCCAGGGCCTGCTCACAACCCTCCCGTTTCCTCTCCCGCCTTCCTTTGATCCCGCTCCTGGCAACTTTCCACCTCATGCAACAATACCCATCCCGACATCTCCAAATCTTACTTCCCCTCCTACACTCCAACAAGAAGCCCCATTTAGCCTGCCCTTCCGGATACAACCTCAACACCTTCCTGTCGATCCCATATTGCCTGATCTGCTGCTCAGGAGAAAAACGCCAGTAGCCCTTAGGTGGATGGTTCATGCCATATTTGTTGTTGCTGATCCGTGCATGGATAAGCCGAAACAGGCGAGCCTCATTTCGGGATTCGGGTGTGGGGTGATATTCGGGTTGTATATGGCGCCAGGTGTGCTTCATTCCGTACTTCGCCAGCTGATTGTGCCATCGCCGAGTTGGCTCTGCTAGCGCTCGGAGATCGTGGAAATGGTTGTCGATATGGTAGTCGAGCGGCTCTCTTAGGGGAAGGTAAACGGGTGGGTCTTTGCTGCTGTAATGGCAGCAGTATGTGGAGTGTTGCGCATCTGGGTACCTCCAGGCTAGTATGATGTCGTAGAATGACCATGTTGTGATTGTGTCGATGGCACTCCAGCAACATGTTCGGATATCGCAGCAGATGCCGTCTTCGTAGACTCGGGCGAGTATTTCGGATGGTTTCTCAATGATATCGAATTCTGAGCGCGGTGGGTCGAACCAAAGGTAGTTGTATGCATTATAAGACATTTCGTCGTGGGTTGCTCAAGTGAACTCTTCCGGATCGATGTGTCGGAGCTTAGTGAGGACTGAGCTGATGCCAGTACAGTGTGCTTTGGTTTAAGGGTGAGCTCGAGCTTGGGGGAGGTTCCGTTATGCGTATACTTTGATCTCCATGCCAGATAGCATGTTCTTATACATCTTAAACGTTAACATCCCAAGATCAAGGCCAGAACTGCGCAAATGCGGATTCATGGTGTTGTTCCCGATTCAGTCTCGCTCAGTTAATGCCGGGATGTGCTTATCCTCTTTAGAGGTTGAAATAAGCTTTGCCAAGTAAGGCCACCACTCCGAATCGAACGTTAGTGGGGCTGTGTCACCGTGACCACTTAACCAGTTTCGTCACAGGGGATGTACGTATACCCTGAGGTTGTTCGCAGATTGCCGGGCGCTGGGTGCCTTGCATGCAGGGCACCGTGCACCGTAGCGAAGACGACTGTGACCCTTACGTACAAGTCCTCCTTGCGAAGTTTCTAAGTTCATGAAAGAAGGAACATAGCATTACTTCCATACTTCCATACTAGTTTGTGCCAGTGCTGCTATGTACAGCTATAACGCATTGAAGTAGACCCATGAGTTCATCGAGGGGCACCGGTGCACGCGGTGATCATCCAAGCCCGGGCCATCGGAAGTCATCCACTTCTGGTCAGAAAAATACTTGTAAGACGACTTGGATAAGCTCAGGGAAGAGAGTTGGAGAGAACAGTTCGAGTATCTTGACTATTAACTGGAATATGCATGTAGGCCCACACAAGTGCAATTTGAATCTGATAAGTAAGAAAAGTACGGCCTAGCAACGCATTTGCGCAAGGGAAGACGTCAGTTGCTTAATAATGGAATTGGACATGTCATTGAAATGCCTGCAGACCAATCTACTGGCCGCACTCGAAATCCCTTACAAACTTGAAGGACAAAAGACCACTGGTACTGTACCGAGCGTACCGGTTCATACAAGAAGTATGCGGTGACAGGTCTTCCTTTTCATACAAGGGTCAAAATGTTTCAAAATGTTTCCAAAATAGGCATAATTTGGACGAAATTTGCGTTTCTCTCGCCAAAATCGAGTAAGAAATGATGTGGTGACAGCGAAATATTTCCAAACTAGGTGATGGTGACCGGTGACTGTATGAACCGGTACGCTCGCTACAGTAGTAGGAGACCTGCACCAGTTTCGATCCCCACTCTCTTTGACTCTCCTACATGAGAACACGGTTCTGGTCGAAGAAGCCCCCTTCTGCCTTACGGCTGTCGCGAACGTCTCCCCACTCTTCAGATCCTTCCATGCCCTGTTCCCGCAAAAGAGGTGAATGGCATCAGTTTCATCCCCCTTGTTTCCCCCGTAGTACCACTTGTCACACGGATTCTCCCCCAGGCCTTTGACAGAGTTGTAGGTGTAAACTCGGGCTTGGTTGAAAACAATCCGCTGACTCTCATCCAGGATCTTGAGAAAGTGGGTATTGGAGCAACTGGCAAATCCACCGGAAGCCCCGGCACACTGTGTAGCCAGCTCAACGCCACCGCAGAGTGTGATCTTGGAGAATCGCTTTTCAAGGCTTGCTGGCTCGGAAGAGACTTGTTCGGCTGGTGATTCGCCGTAACGAGCTACGAGCTCTGGGGCATTGCGAGCATCGACGCCGAGTGGTTGAATGTTATAGCTGGCTCCGTCGTTCGTGGTTGGAAGGGCGGAGGCGAGAGAGAGGATGAATGCGATAGGGAGTGCAATGCTGAGCTTCATGTTGAGATGAGGGCCGTTGAAGATTTGATGACTTTCTGGAGTGTTTTGTAGAGGGGATTGGTTGTTGAGTACTGGGAAGTGATAAACTTGGTGGTAGTAGCTGTGGGATGATGGTTCCGGAAGGTGGGAGCAGCCATACTTATACTACCCTTCCAGTGGGAGCACTGCACTGCAGCTGCTCTTGGCTCCCTTGTTCAAAGAGGATGTCAAGAATCTCACCAGTAAGTGGCCAGCTCACTCCGACCCTCCATTGATAGTACTTTACAATCGAAAGGGGGGTTGGTTTCCATGCAATCTTAGGGAGTATCAAGCCGATGGTTGTACCAGAAGTCCCCTACTTGGTATTTGCTTCTAAACGTTGCTTTTTTTCTAGATTTGGGGCACAGAGTCACATACCGTCTAACTTTAGGCAATCGATCAAGCTTGCTACTCACTGGCAGATATTGTTAGCGGTGCGCACTGCGCCCTGCCCTATTTTTCGGGGCGCAAGTACTGGCTTCAGTGTACTACTAGAGTTTCTATACATATGATCCGGAGCCTGTCGCTGCATGCAGCCAAATGCTTTTGGTGAAGTCCTTGGTGGAATCGAGCACACGTGCTCTACTACCAGTGAGATTAATCAGTCAGCTAGTGAGTGACAGCGCCAGTGGGAGATGTGCTATCCCATTGATCCCACCAGCGTCTTCGTTTTGCTAAATTTAGTACGTTTCAGTATTCCTCCGCAGTGATAACAGCCCCAAGTACTAGGCACAAATTGACGTCATGACACGAAAGTAGCCAACTTGAAGCGCAGTGTGCTACGATAATCTCAATCTATTAGGTCTTACTGTCGTAGGCTACTAGTAGCTTCAGAGTCCACTCAATGCCTGTCGTGGGTGCTATGCACTGGCTTAGTATTCTGCTACCGGATACTACTGGTACAAGAGGCACCATCGATTCAATTGGAAATACGAGGCGACTCCCATATTACACAAGACAATATCAGCGTGCTAGGCTCTTACAAGCGTTCAAAAGCCCGATCACTGTCTTCGTCGTTCGTATGGGCTAGATTTACAATGTGAGCTCCATTGGCGGTTCGATCCTCCAACTCCGAGTCGCTAACAAGAAGCATTGATACTTTTTGCTCGCTGCCGAAAATACCTCCATCGAAGATGTTATGCAATGGAAGGGTCCCTACTCGAGCCTTCCGCAACTCTGATGTCGCATGCAATCGTTCTTCCTGGACCCTGCAACGAATCATGACCATAGTCATAGTACATACTAAGTACTTAGTTGTGATTCAAATCCCAAATCAGAGCAGCACTTTCCCTAATCCACTCACCGCTCCACGCCCATTATCTTGAAACGGACTACATACATAGTGTAGCGAGCTAGCTAGCTCGTCCTTCGATGTCAACACTTAACCTAATCGACTCACCGCTATGGACCTGCATTCCCTTTTTCCTGAAACCAGGATACATAGCAGGTAAGTAAGGATACTATCTAGATGCGGCATCTGAGAGCTCGTATACATCTGTCAGCACTAGGACCAGTTGACGATCAGGGCCCATAAGCAGATTGGGGGTTACTGTGACATGTCGCACAAAGCATGCACGATGGCCCCTGCAAGCGGCACATTCTAATTACTTATGCACAGCCCTATGCATCTCGTTTATCGCACCACAAAAGACTAAACCAACCTCCGAGTCGCCCAAAGGCTAGGCGTGGGGCATTTACTACTAGTATACTGTAGCCGATGCAACACCACAGCTAACGTACATGCTGTCCTTGCTTGCATCCACTACACAGTACTCTGAGTGCCCAGTATGTACCAGCGATCATTGCAGGCAAGATTTCAGAGTGAACGACGTTCTACAATCTTGACTATACTCGAAAACCCTGCGAATTGCCGGATGATACTGTTACATGAGGTTCCAAACCTTCCCAAAAAGTACAAAAGGCATGGAGCTTGCTTCTTAGACAACCATCTCAGCAACCGAGTCTCGAATCATCCGAGTCGTCAATCAATCATACGAAGTACTTATGCATACCACCAAATGTCCACAATCGCGCATTTACTGATACCCTTATACCTGCACTCAACACTTTAAAAGAATCAGTACGTCTCTAATATGAAATTCCGTACCGCCAATCTCCTCTCTCTCGCGCTTTTGTTCACCTCCGACACCCTGCCTTCCTGCCTCCGAAAGTTTCTCGATCAAGAACAGCCGTAACGCAGGTTATCTTGGTGTGGATGCTAGAAACGCACCTGAAGTCATTGCTCCGAGTCGTCACGGCCAATCTCCTGCCCATTTACACGAAGAATCCACTGAACCTCAGTCCAATGGATTCCAGAAGCGCGCAGGCGCAATCGTTCTCTGCGGTGGAGTTGAGATAGCAAGCGATCGCCACAGGAAACGGCCTTGCACTTCCACTTATACGCTTCGAATTCTGGACGAGACCCAACGTACTTTGATCTTCGGCCAAGCAAAACCATACGTATACTTCAATGGAAAAGTGAGCGGCTTCGATGCCTTTCCCTGTGGCAAGATGTATTACGAGAAGAACAACAAGGATGATAATAATGCCATCAATATGATGTGTCAGGAGGATGCTTGGAAGAAGGCGAAGAGCGGTGATGCTATTGGGTACGCAGCCAGGGCAGTTGGTGGTGAACTAGGCATCTTTCCTTGCAGAATTAAGAGTCAAGGAATTTGGCGATAGGAATTGGTGTGACTATGGGACGAGTGGGTTGCTCTCTTTCCGGATGAAGAGAGTTTTTGAGTGCTTGAGCTAGATATTTGGGGTATGCACCGAAATAAATAGGCCCAAGCTCGAGAGCACTTAAACCAGCCTACTTTTATGCATACTTGCTACGTACAGGGTCACGGGCGAACGCGAACTGCAGCTGCTATCTCTACGGTGGCAGCTTTCAATTTCTTACTTCTCGGTATTCGTCTTCGGCTTACAGATACTACATTGGGCCATTATGTTTCAGGTTGATAGATCTAAGTCAGCCGCATGTATCTTCTGCGAAAAAATATTCGATCCCCTTATTATATCTCTTGTTGATCGACCTTGGAACCCTCGACGAGATGACTTCGAAGCGGAACCTCCCAATGATGGTCCGTGCTCGACTGCAGAGCCGCGCTAATCCATAAGCGTTGACCTGCCAACAACGGCCTGGAATGTTCTTTCTGCCTTCTTCACGTCCTCCACTAAAAGAAATCATCATCCCCCCTCCAAACCCTCCAGCGACCTCTTCATCGCCCTTTTCGTCCCATCAAGTCGACCACCAGCAGGCACCCGAAAGCCAGAACTTGTGGAGGATCGGAACCGAAGTGTTTCTCCTTGTGAGACCAAGTTCGAGAGAAACCTTTGGTATGTTTGTACCTCAAAAGACGGATCATTTTGGCCCGACACTGACATTGTTTGTCTCCTAGATTTCGACGCGTTTTCGTCGCTAAGTCCTGCGAATCAAGCCTCTATCATTCCTCGAAGGTTAGTTTGCATGCTTGCAAGGATCTAGGATTGCCGTTTGGTAGGAGACATTCTGACTCTGTTGCTCTGGTACAGCCCGAACCTGCCCGAACTTGCCCGCGATCTCTTCAGCGTTCATCGTCCATATTCACCGCCGGAACGGATTAGATCTCCACGTTTCAGCGCATCCTCTCCGACAAGGGTCAGCCCATTTGCTTGCACGGAGTTTGGTCCTAGCCTCGTCATTCCGACACGGTTCTGTTGGTACAGCCCGAGCCTCAGGACGAGCCCATTACCCAGGATTTGCCCAGCATCTTTGCGGTTCATAGAGGGGTCTATCTGAAACATTTCGCCTTCATTTGTTCGGAAGCGGGCGCATTATACTTGCAGACACTCCGCCGCAGCTCACCGAATCTAGCATTGATCCCGCCGTCAATTTTTCGCCTACACTCCTCCAGCTGCCCCATGTCGCCACCTGAGATTTCCGAAGATGAGCAACGTCGCATCGATGAGGAACTATGGAAGTCTTTGACAATGTTGAGCCAAATCTTCCCAGGAAAGGAGTTGAACATCTACAACAGCACTACACCAGACCTTGATCAGGAGGAACGAAGGGTCCTGCATGCTCTTCATTGCTTCGCTGCGCTTTCTGTCCGCAGCTTCGAAGTTGTAGCAGCATCCGTCGGAGAACAAACAGCTGCCCGTTTAAGTCTTCTCATATGTAAGACAAATGATGTAGACACTGCGGAATCTGGGGTACTCCCGACGGCAACGTACAGTGTTGCGAAAAACACAGTCCAAGATCCATCTCGAGCTACCGAGTAAGTGTTAACTCTTTGTCTAGTGCTACCAGAACTCGTAGCTAACATGCTCACAGCGAGATTACATACCAGACAGTTGGCAACCCAAACCTCCCTCTTGATGAACATGGCGAGAGGAACATCAATTATATCATGGCTAATAAATGGTGAGCTAATATCCCCTAACGTAGTTTCCTCATCGCTAACGGTTGGCAGGTTAATGAGCTGGGAGGAGCACATTAGTTTCCTTGCATACTTTCGGAACTATGCCTCACAAGCAAACACCCCCCAAGCAAAGGAGCTGTTTATCCGATATTGCTTGCTCGCACAAGCTCCGAAAAACGACGCACGCCTTTGCAAGACACCACTAGCCAAGAGAAACATCTCCTTCCTCCATGTCATTAAAGGCATCACGGGCTCCGATGTTGGCAGTTTCAAGATTGCGTCTTTGCCGTACCCCGGTGATCTTATTACAGATCCAATAACAGCCCTCAATTTCCTCACCATGACGGATCTTGAAAACATCCATGCCCTCCTCGACTTTGAACCTTTCCGTGCTTTGCGTCTTACTCTTCTTTCCGCTGTTGCAGGGTCAGAAAGCCCTGGCACGACAGTTTTGACGTCCACGCAACAAGCGACATTGGCAGCAGAACTCTGGGAGCTCTTTCAGCATTGCCTGATTACAACTGAAGAGACCTACTCTACGATACTGCAAGCCAACAAGAAGCAAAGAAGGACTAGGAAGAAGCCTGTTAAGATCGTCCTCCCGACCGCAACCCTTGTTGAGGAAGCTAATGCTATACTGTTCCGAATCTCCGACTTCTTGACCCACGCTCTTTATCAATCAAAGTGGCTTGAATGGCTTCTTACAGAGCATGTTTCAAAGAGCCTTGCAGATGCAATCAGGGTGCTTCTGGATAAGAGCGATAACGATACAGACGCTTCGGACCTTACAGAACCCTACATCCAGGGAGACGAGGATTGTGAGGTGAATGACACGAGTACACTTGGCACATCGCAGACGGTGCTGGCCTCCAAAGTACTAGCATACGTGAAGTTGGCCTACTGCACGCAGATACAGGCGGAAGAGGTGCTGAAACATGGCGAGCTGTTCAAGAATTTGGAAGTTCACATTGTTACTTGCCCGCATGTTGAAGGGCGCTGCACTCCGTGGAAAGATGCAATCTACGAAGCCTACAAGCTCGCTGGCCGGGAAAATCCGAAGGAAACTGCTGCGGCCAGAATTGCGAAGATTGAGCATCTCTGTGTGAATGGGACAGAGGAAGACCAATTGCGTCTGAAGTTTGCGAATCCGGAGTTGCCATGGAAGTTCACTGGAGCAGTGCATTGCGAGTGCCAGCTCGCGAGTGAGTTGGTAAAGAAGGCAAAGGCTGCAACGTCCGGAAAGGTGAGCTATCTTACAGAATTAGCTTGTGTGTCGCTAATTCCTCTTTCAGGTCCCTGAGATTTCTGAGGTTGTCGATCGCAGCATTTCCAGGTACATTGGGCCATCTAAAAGATGCTGCCCAATGTGTTCCATTATTCTGAATGCCATCTCCGGAGAAGCTGACGGCCCCGAGATTCCAATCTTGTTTCAACACTCACAGCCATTCCCGTCTGCCCTACCACCGAATTTGCCTCGCTCGATACGCCAACGGGCAATTCGCCAATTATCGATGAACCTCTGCCGCGCGTTGAATAATTTCTATATCAGGAGTAGAACTGGCTCCCATGGATCCCAGCAAAGTCATGCGGTAGCACCAGAAACCAAAGCGAGGGCTAAAGTATCTTGGAATGCGGACAATGACAAGGGTAAATTCTAGTATGGCACTTTGAAGTTACCTTTGTATACTGGAGCTACACCGCCAGTGCCTTTGTCCTTCAGCGAATACCATTTCGCAAAGTGCGTCTCTGTCTCCTTGTACTTGTCCCGGTTCTTATTACCCCTTTCTTCTTCTCTAACATTTACCTAGATCCGCTCCTCTGATTGCATTTCCTGATCCTCCTTTTTCCATCTTGTCTTTTCTTGCATATGTTGTATCTGCTTCACGGTTGTACTGCGAGCCCGGTTGAGCCTTCCGTTCCCAGGTTGCAATGCACTTGTTTTGCTTCGAGTTATATTATTCTCCTCCATTTCCTCTTGTGTGCTGTTGCTTTCTTGCATGGCGAATGTTTCCGCATCTTTTTGTATTCCTCATCTCCATTTCCTTCGGTATCCTTTATCGCCTCTGAAGGGAAGAGAGGTTCTTAGTTCCTTTTGTTGCCATATTCTTTACAAAGTAGTAGTTTCTATTTGCGATTCTCCTTTGTTCTCTTTCCGGTTGCTGGTTCTTTGTGTTATTCTTGAAACGTATGTCGCTTTCTCATTATCTCTTCAGTTCGTTTTCATCTTGCCTTATATGATATATCGATACCTTTTACTTCGGGCAGCGATTTACATTCTAGCGTCTTAAGTTGTTTCAAGCCTCACCGGTTCGATGGATTTGATACCTTCTTCTTTCTTTTTCTTTCTTATTTCCTTTATGTTTATCGGATGTTCGTTAGAATGGAATCTTTTGTAGAATGTTGCCCGTACCCCGTTACTTGTCATTGTCTCTGCCTTCACGGCTCATGATTCCTTGTTCCTGGAATGTTATTAGTAATCCCAACTTGAAGGTGCATGTTCCAGTCCACCTCGGCAGCACGGTAGTCTCCAATGTGCATGTATGGCAGGGCGCAAGTATAATGTTGAGCATGCTCATCCTGAGCACAACCAGGGTCGTCGCAATGGCCATGGTGAAATCGCTTATGTTCTGAGGTGGATGAGAATGTGAACCTTCCATTTGTACTTTCTTTCGATATCTACTTAACCTCCCATAGGTACGTATTTCTGGCCCTCCGCCGGTTCCGAATTCCGCCATTCACCAAATGCATGCCCTATCGGCCTATTCAGATTTCGATATGACTCTGGAAGCTCCATGCCTAGCTTGATACTCGAATGGCCTCCCGGTCAACTCGTAGTCCGGTTTATCCATCATTTCGATAAGCCTTAAACTGCTGGATGCTGCAGGATTATAAGTAGGCTTCCCTTTGAGCCCAGGATGTGTTGTTCGAATTAATTGGGCGCATCTGGCAGTCGGCACTCACTCGCCGTTGGTCCGTGCGTATGGTAGAGCCGCGCTAAGCCATAAGCGTGGACCTGCCAGCAACGGCATTTGGAGCGCTCAACCTCCGCAACAGTACACCGTCTTCTTGCTTTCCGGTCAAACAACGTCAAAGCAAGCACCTATCGATATATCATTCACAGAAACCTCAAAGATTACGGCGGAGAATGCGACAAACATCAGCAATAACCTTCCGTTGATTCAGTAATCGATCTCACAAAGACTCAGCTCTCGACGGGACTCTGGTGTTCCTCGCTCAGACGAAAGGTCATTTTCCGCTTGTTTGACTGACCGAATGTGTGAACGGAACGAGGCGACGGAAGCTGATGCATGTTCTCTCATAGATCGGTCCTATCGCAACAAACTCAAAGCTCGACGACGTCGAATCACAGCATCATCACCTCAGCATTCTCGAACCCGACGGCCTCCGAGCTGAACTCCATTCCTCCACTTGAGACGCAGCAACACAGCACTACTTCAATCCCCTCCTCCACATCACGTCAAGCCAATTGGCCCACATCATGGCCGAACGCTTCGTCGAACTTCAACGCCGGATAGATGAGAACCTGTGGAAATCGCTCTCGATGTTGAGTGAGATCTTTCCTGGGAAGGAGTTGCCAGTCTACCGCAACATGGCCCGAGATTACGGCAATGAATTGATGGGCATACTCTATGGGCTTCACAGCTTCTCGGGCCTGCTCGTCAGAGATAAACGGACTGTAGCAACTTCGGTTATGGAGAGAACGGTCAACGGCTTGAAGTTACTTGTGTGCAGGACGAATGATGGAAGGGATAGTGGTTCGGATCGGGCTGCAAAGGCGAGGAAGGAGGACACACTCTGCGGCAAAGACAAGCAAGATGGATATGCTCAGACGAGTAGGTATGGCGATTTCTTCTTGTTGAAGGGCATGGGAGCGATTTCTAACTTGCTCGAAGCGATATTCTTTACCAACTCGTGGTAGACCCCAAGATTCCACGCAAAATGAAGGGCGACAAGGACTGGGATTATTTACTGGCGGTTAGATGGTATGATACACAGCGTCCCTGATCGTGTTGGAGCTAACCTCACAGGGACATGGAGTGGGAAGAGCATGTAGCCTACTTGACCTACTATCTCCGCCTGATTGTACAAAGCAACACAGAAGCGACACGAGGCACATTTATCCGATACTGCTTGCTATCCAGGATACCTCAGAACAACGTCCGTCTTTGCAAGACACCCTTACAGAAGCGCCATATTTCCTTCTTCGACATCATCCGATCCATCAGTCCTACGGATGTGAAGAAATACCCACCCCGGGCTATTCCCAATCTTTACAAAGATCCTCGCGTCATAGAACATACGACGGTACGGAACTTTCTAAACGACGAGGATGTTAGGCGGCTCGGGGAACTGCTCAAGAAGGGACCCTTCGCCTCGCTGCCGCTAGAGCTTCTGCCTCTGATTATAGAGCGGAACTCCCTCGTGTCTATGGGGTTGATACCTTCACATCAGGCATTGTTATGCTCAGAGCTATGGACGATTATACAACAATGCCTCGAAACGACACGCTGCGTTTACAGCAAGATCCTAGCAGTGCCAGCGCAAAAGGTTACTGCGAAGCTGGTCAAGAGAACGATTAACAACATCCTCATCGTCTTCGATTTCATGAACTACTGCCTCCATGAGTCGCAGTGGCTGCGGTGGCTTATGATGGAGCATTCGCATGTGGCGTTTTTGCTCGCGAACCCCATACGGAAACTACTGGCTCGCCATCCAGATGAATTGGCAGGAAATGGCGCTACAGAGGAGCCCGATCTCGACGACGGCGAAGATTGTGAGTTGAATGATTCAGGCGGGCATGGCTTCTCTGATGCAGTCCTTGCTTTCAAGGTTTTGTCTTATCTGAAGCTATCGTTCTCGACAAAGGGACAAGCTGAGGAAGTGATGCAGTACGCGAAGCTCTTCACCAACTTGGAGGTTACCATCGTCAGTTCCGTGTCTTCCGAGGCTGATGAATTATGGCCATCGTGGGAAGAGACAATCATTCGTGCATACCAACTGGCACACCCGGAGCGTCCGGACCTTGCTAAAGAAGGATCTGACGCTGTTCTGGACAAGATCAGAGAAGTCTACGATACAGGATCGGGGGATGATAAGGAAAGATTGGCCTTTGCAGATCCAGAAGCCAAGTGGGCGTTTAATGGCAGTGTCCATTGCGAATCCGTGCTTGCAGGTGAGTATTTGAAGCAAGCGAAACACAGAGCCAAGACGGTAAACCCCCCAGTTCTCAACTCAACCTCCCCTCGTTAACGCCAATCAACAGGCTCGACGCCCACCCATCTTCTACCACATCTCCACCCTCATCGGCCCCTCCAAGCGCTGTTGCCCGCTATGTGTAATCATAGCCACCGCCGTCTCCAGAGAGTCCATTCCTCACATCTCCATCTTGTGCCAACACTCTACACCACTCGCCTCAGCTCTGCCGCCAAATCTTCCTCGTTCGGTCCGGAAAAGGGCGCTTGAAGAACTTGCAGGGAATTTGTGCCGCGCTCTGGATTGCTGGGTTGTCAGGATGGAAAACCAGAGTCTAGAGAGGAGGTTGGCGGAGAGGAAGGGTGCAGGGAGGACGATGGAGGAGATGTATGAGCCTGTAAATTGGGATGATCTTGACGACGATGGGGATTTCTAGGGATGCGAATCATCACTGGATGGACCCTTCAGTCGGTGGTATCCGCGATTTGCTCTTCTCTTTCTTACTTCTTCAAAATACATGGCAGAGTCCTCCTTCTCCCACACTGCATGGTCGCTTCTGTCACTCGTCCAAACGGACCAAAAACATCTCCCTTAACCCTCCAATGCCTTGCCATGTGATTTGCCATGGCGCAATGATTCTGCTATGCCGGCCAGTCATATCAGATCTTCTATCTTCAATCCTCTTACACTCAAGTTCGCCTTCGGGCTTCCCGATGCTTTTGCCTTGTGGACCCACTATCTGCAGGAAATCCTGCTCGACTTTTCCCATCTTTGCCAATTGGCTGAGATTTAACTATCACCCGAAATTATTATCAACTGGTCAGATGGCCGAGCGGTCTAAGGCGCCAGGTTAAGGTTCAGCTTAACATGCTTCTCTCAGAGTCGAAGTAGATCCTGGTCTGGGAAACTAGGCGTGGGTTCGAATCCCACTCTGATCACCATCTCTTTTGCCCATCTCGACATACGAATACGAACATTCGCAATCATAAGTATGTACATATGGGTCCGGAACCACGCACAGACCACCACCAAGTGCGGAGCTGCCCGAGATTAAGAGCCGCGCTAGGCCGAAAGCGTCGGCCTGCCAGCAACGGCACGCGTCACTGCTCGCTCCTCCATCGCTGAGTAACATTACCCATCACCACCTTTTCCAAATCTTCGTCCAGGCAACGCATATTTCACCTCGGTTTCTGACGACGATAGCAAACCACATCCTCACTCGTTTACTTCTCAATTCGATCGCCAATTGCAAAGGCAGGCTCTGTCTGTTCTATCTGCTTCTCGACAGGTCAGTTCGCCCATTCGCTAGCGCTGCGGCTGTTTGAGAGTTGGAAAATGGATGGTGGGAAGGAAACTGACAAGATTGTTATTCCAGGCGGACCTGAATCGATCAATCAGCTCCCCGCCGGTATTCCATGAGGCCATAAGCACCACAAACTCTGCTATCACCGCCCCCGAAATCTCGAGCGAGCCCCAGACACCAGCCACTTCCCCGCTTCTCCTCTCCCTCGTTCCGATTCGAGATGAAGGACGGGCAATTTCGGGTGTTTGCTACGAATACAAAGGTCTACAGATTCACCGCTTAATTGAGAGGGGTATGGGGCTCTCTGGCGGTTGCGTGTCCGTAAGCTTGAAAGATGGCATTGAGGAAGGGAGGATCCACGACACTTGGGAACCGGAAGCAAGTGGTTTAAGGTCTTTGAATGCGACTGGAGGAGAATCGGCATGGAATTTGGCGACATTTGACCTGGATTGCAGCATGGTTACAACGAGGTCTTTACGGTGCTTTGAGGAGAGTTGTAAGAAATCGAGCTTGGGCCATGGGCAAGAACTTGGTTCATCTCCCAGTGATGCCTTTGAGGGAGGAGTACAAAACATCTGACAACGGGAATCGAGCTCGTTTGGCCCTCTAAACCGGGCTAGTGCTAAGGCGTGGAAGCCGCTGGTATTTGGCTTGGCTTGCAGCCCTGGTTGGTTAGGACGGTATTTTGTGGAGGTTGTTGAGGATTCGAGATCAGGGGCTTTGGTGTTCTCTCCGGAAGGAAGATACAAGAGATTCGGAAGCGGCATCGAGCATATCTCACAGGATCTGGAAGCTGGCATCGAGCTCATCTCACAGGATTTGGAAGCTGGCATCGAGTAGATCTTTACCCT
The DNA here is from genome assembly GCA_003788565.2 of Ascobolus immersus RN42. Taxonomy (NCBI): domain Eukaryota; kingdom Fungi; phylum Ascomycota; class Pezizomycetes; order Pezizales; family Ascobolaceae; genus Ascobolus; species Ascobolus immersus. Next base: position 1,391 of record ML119897.1, on the reverse strand, counting down.
CAATAACCACCGGACTGGCTTTGGAAGATGGTGATATTTGGTCTGGAATTGCGTTTGTGAGCTCCAGCACCTGTTATTGTCTCATGCTCACAACCGTTGCACCTCGAGCTTTGGAGGACGACATGGACGCACTGGCATTCACATGGACCTGGAACGAGAGACATAAGGATATGTGGCATGTACATCGAGGATTCCCTCTCATATTGGTAGTTAATCTCTAATTAATAATCTAAAGCTATCCAGCTGTCGCCCTACTCGACCTCTCGCCATACCAGTCGCAAACTGCAGTACTTGAATCAACGAGTACTTGAATGAAAGGCGAAGTTGTAGTCGCCGAAATCAAGTTGATTAAACCCTTCCGCCATGGTAGAGTCCGGAACTGGCGCATTCAAAAGCTCGTTCTCCATGTCATTAATGAACTCTTGGCCAAAGTCGCCCCAGTTCATATGCTCGAGTGGCTGGGAGGCAAGAGGCGCAAGTTCGAGTGGTTGAGAGGCAAGAGGCGCACGTTCGAGTGGTTGAGAGGCAGGAGGCGCCTGAAGAAATGGAGGAGTCATGCTCTCGATCTGGCCAAAGACTCGGAGGTTTGGGTCGGCATACTGGTGCGGCGGATTGACGAACTGGTTTGGGGTGGCTTCTTGATATGGCGGATTGGCTGGAGTCGACCTAGGACGGCGAGTCTCCCTCTTTCGAGCCTCCCTCATTCGGGCGTTGGTCAAGACCTTGTCTATTGCCTTCAGATCGGAAGCCGGCTTTCCTTTGGCAAGAGTCGCCGCGTAGTTCTCAAGTGACCATTGAGTTGCTGGGTGCGAGGAAGAGACAGCAGCATGGGAAGACTCGGACATTGCATCAGGCTGTCTGACGTTGTATGGTTGTGCTGGATGGACGACCTGAGGATTACCGAGTGGTGGTGAAACCTTTTGTCGCTTTGGTGCTTCGCCTTTCATGCTGTATGATCCTTGACGCTTATCACCCGCACTCTGCTGCCTGTCTCCTCCTCTAACAACGGTCGGACGCATGGCTTCGTGCATCCGCTGCCATGCAGTCATCTGTGGCTGCCGTGGGTCCACTTGCGTGTAAGCCATGCCTCCCAGCATCTGGTTGGTTGGAGGAGAACTGGTGAATGGAGATGTTGACGGGTTGGGTCTCTTCATCTTCTCGGCCTTGGAAAAGTCCGAAGAAGAACCGATCGAGACGTCGTCATCGTCTTCCGGGATGTGCTGTAGAATCGGACGAGATGCTTCGGCATTTGACTGGTGAGAGGCCGATGCGGGTATTGGTGGCCATGCGGTTGCTGGTGCGGTGCTCGGATATGCTGATGGAGGATATGCTGATGGAGGATATGCTGATGGAGGATATGCTGATGGAGGATATGCTGATGGAGGATATGC
>ML119896.1:0-53587 GCA_003788565.2 Ascobolus immersus RN42 | reverse complement strand
CAGACGCAGCAAGGATATCAGAAGAAGAAAGTAACTGGATAGTATTGGTCGCTGGCTGCTGATAACGAATAGTAACACTAGGAAAAGCAGACTCCTCAATGCACGGAAAATACGACGGGTCACCAACCGCCGAATTCCTCACGGAAGACCCAATAATAGCTTCTACTATCCCAACATTAGTTACGGCCACGCTAGGCACCACAGAAGAACTAACCGATATTGGCTGATGGCCAGAAAGTGGGTGCTCCGCTGAGCATGATGCTTGCTCCTGGCTAGATCTAGAGACGTCAGCCCTGGATGGCTCGGGCAGCGAATCGGCTGCACTTGCCTCGGTCGCCACAGGATCCGGTGGGTTGGAGGCGACAAAGAAGATTTCGGTCGCGTCCGTTGGTGAGGCCTCGGCCAAGTCGGACCGGTCTGGAGCTTTTTGATGACCCAGCGAATACAAGTGAATGTAGAGCTCGCGTTGGCTGGTAAAACCAGAGCTGCAAGTTTGACAGGCGTAGCGTGACGGGAAAGGCAGAGGCAAATCCGGCAGCTCGAGACCAGTGCCTGATTCTGGCGCCGTATCCACAATGCCGACGTTCTGGGTCGAGGTTTGTCTCTGCAGGGACTGTGACTGTTCGGAAGGCTGTCCAACACGCATGTTGAAGGTGGGACCGGCGGTGACGGTGTTGGAGCCGGTTGCATATGATGGTGCTGTAGCCTGACCTGGCGGAAGAATCTGTGGAGGCCCTCCAGTAACTGGCGGTGTTGGACCCTGAAGATATTGTTGATTGGCACGCTGTTGCCGCTCAAGGGCTGCTTGGATGGCGGCAGGACTGCGACATTGGGAATCATAATGACGACCATTGCAGTACCGACACGGCTTGAGACCGGAACCATATTGGCAATCCCAATCGAGATGAGACTGGTTGCAGAAACGACATGGACGAAGTGAGGTGGGACGAGCCCATTGTGAGTTCTGCTGTTGATAGCCGGAGGGTCCCTGGGCTGAGAATGATGGTGCTGCCGCCATATGTTGCTGGTTGGCTCCAGGTGGGAATGAAGTCATGGACCCAAATGGACGGCTGTATTGAGGAGCGGTCGGTTGCATAGGTTGAGTTGGATATGGTTGATAGTATGGTGCGCCATATGGAGCCTGAGGAGGCCCGAAAGGTTGCTGATAATGTTGTTGCTGTGGAGGTTCCGCAGCCGGGAACTGACCTGGTGTCGAATAAAATTGTTGCTGCTGATATTGAAAAGAGGGCTGCTGGGGCTGCTGCGCCGCATAATAGGGAGGACCTGGAAACTGTGGTTGTTGCGGAAAAGGTTGCTGCATCGCAAATGTATGGTGAACCGGCTGTGACTGCGCAAACTGGTTCAGTCCATTGTCCGAAGGCATAACGGCATGGACGTGCATCGGACCACTCGGTTTAGCCGGTGCTGGAGGAGGTTGAGGTGGCATCGTCGGAAAGGTGAAGGTCTGAAGGTGGGGATTGAAAACCGGTGGAAAGGAAACGGCTGCATTTGGGGGACCGGCGTGAATCTGAGACAAAGCGTCGGAGACTTGCTTCGTCTTATCCTCCAGGACGGCCGTTTGCTGCTTCAGTTGTTCGGTTAACGCTTGAGTCCCAGAACGTTCTGCGAGAAGCCGTTCCTTGTAGGACGTGGCTTTAGTGCGAAGCACCCCCAAATAGGCCGACAACTCCATATCACCGGGTGGAGGAAAAACATCCCGAAGCTGCGTATCGAAACAATCAAACACCACCTGCAACTTCTTGGCTTCGCTGACCAGACCGGAGTGCGAGACCAAGGCACAGGATTCCATGACCCATTGCATGACATCGTCACCTTTCAAGAGTCGTTCCACCGTGTAAGGGTTCCTCATGAGCTCCGAGAACACGTTGCCTTTGGAGGTGTCAAAAACATCGGCCAGAACTCGACGGGTCTCCGGGACGGCTTCGGACAGTGCACCCAGAATCTGGAGTGGAGCGGGCTCGTACATCATCCGATACTTTTGAGCCTGACTGAGTTGGCGGTACCAGGTGGCGGCGGCACCGAGGTACAGCGAGGGGGCGTTCTGGGCCGTGATGGGATGGCCGAAACGATTACCCATGTTGATCAACTCCATGTTGAAATCACGGACGTCTCTGATGCAGTTCTTCCCATTGACCAACCCGGTACGGCCGTATTCGGCAGGCATATCTGGATAGAAGTGTGGTAGGTCCTCCGGGTTCCAGGCCGAACGATTAGACTGAGCGATGCTGCCTACCGTCTGGAGAAGCATCTCGAGCTGAGCAGCCGTTAAGCCAACAGTTTGCGGGAGAGGTCCGACCCCTGGTTGAGCCATGTTGATGGAAGGGCTGGCAGCGACAACTGGTGAAGCTGGAGGTGGAGACTCGAAATAGTGAGACGGAGGGTAATCTTGAAAGCAACCTTGTGGAGAAGAGGACCGAGACTGGAAATAGGAGAGGTGAGGCTGAGCGTGACGACTTGGTCCAGGTGCGGACGGATGATCAGTAAAAAAATCGAAAGGTGGATGTGGATGTTGTGGTGATGGAGGAGGAGACGAGAAAAAATAAGAAGGACAAGGTTTAGGGAAGGAGTTGCCGAGAGGTGACGCGGAGAAATGCTCCAATAAATGTGTCATCTGCTCCAGTGGCTCCTTCTCTTCAACCCAGTCAACGCCACGGTCCTTGTCTCGTCGCTCCATGGCAAAAACCAACTGTTGGTACTGTACGTCCATGGTGTCGGACAGAAACAAAGCTGACAGACCCGAATGATAAGGATGTGGGGTCGAGTCGGAAACCACGGACCCGGCTGACTTGGCCACAAAAGGTCGGACTGGCGGCAACAGCTCCTCCGAATAGACACTGGACACTTCGGCCAGCTCCTGCGCCAGCGGTCGATGCGGGCTCCCAAATAGGCTGACGTGTCCCGGCATTTCGGACATCTCTGGTTGGGATAGAGCTGGTTGAGGAGTCGCAAAGAGACGGCGTTGAACTGGATCCAACAGATTCCCAAAGCTCGTCCAGACTTGCTGCCATGGCGTGACTGGCGTGGCGGGAGGAGATTTGTCGGGTTCTTCAGAATCGGCCACAGTGACGATAGGAGACAACGATGGTGGGAACGTACCCGGAAGAAATACCATGAACGACCGTTCCTCCGGTGTCGGGCCATGCGGGTGCAGCTCCGAAAACACAAGGTTAGAAAATTCCAGCTGCGAGAAAGATGGATCGCCCGTTGTTACCACGGGGAACTCCGTTATGACTACGGACTGATACCATTCGAGATACGCACTACCAAAACGTAACAACAGAGTTTCCCAGTCGTCAGCAAGATATTCGGGAGAAGGATGATTGGCTCGAAGTTGATGCCAGAGACGAGAGCCCAATGCAAGACGGATTATCTCAAGTCGCTGAACGTAATAGGAGGGAATGGGGTTCGACGCCGTGACGATCTTGATAGCGTCCCGATAAACTTCAGCCGGAGGCATTGGCAATTTGACGCTGGCGATAGGTCTAGGTGGAGATTCGGCCAAACAATCCGTCTCGTCGGGAGGATGCTCGTTGTCGTCGGTGCCTCCCTTGGCTCGGTTCAGCTCGACTGGGACAATGACGGGAGATGTGACCGGCGAGATTGCAATTGAAGCAAGTGACTTGACGCTGCTGGCGCTGCTGCTGACGCTGGGGGCAGTAGCGGGCGATGTGGCCAAATTCCTGGCAGTGGTAGCACTCTGGGCCTCGGTCGGGAGCGGGCTCAGGTTGCTGGGTCTCGGCATATTCATCGTCGTAGCCGTCCTCATAGTAGCCGTGCTCATAGACCTCCTCAGCCTGTGCTGGCTCTGGCTCCGGGGCCGGTAAGGTTTGGTTGTCGAGAGCATGATTGGCGGCTCGGAAAGGATTGAAGTGAGGGAAGAGCTCGACCGGTTGCGTTGATGGCCTCGTCCTGACTGATGAGCTTCCTCGATCCCAACGTTGTGGAGAACGTCCTCGGCCCGCTGAAGGGTGTCTTGAAGGTTGTCGGCGGACAGGGGATCGAGCCCTGATTGGAGAGTGGTCCTGATTCGGTGAGGCAGAACGAGAGAGCGAGGACGAGTAGGTCGACGAGGTTTGTTGGTGCCGATGCGGAGATTCGTGAGCATGGCGGTGCGAGGCTCGGGGTGGGATAGCAGCCACTCCTTGACCTTGATGTTCAATCCTTCGTAATTCGACGAGTGTGGTGTAGGCATGACTGAGGGCGGTGATGACAGGGTCATTCGACAAAGAGGATCGGACTGGACGCTGGAGGAATTCGGGTCGATGACTGGCAGCTCGGTCGATGGCATCGTAGGTACGTTCCTCTCGACGGCGGGACCTCTGTCGAGGGCCTGGATGCGATGGTTGGCGTCCTCCATTCGGCATGAAAAGAGCAAAAACTTTGGGCAGGAAGAAGTCGGGAAAGTGAGGAGGTGTGCTGGGGGCTGATGGATGGGAAACTGGAGGAAAGAAAGGTGAAGAAACGAGAACGAGATTGGTGATGGAAGAGACGACAAAGAAAAGGCAGAAAGTTCCAGCTTAGATAAGCAACGCACGAAAACGCCGAAACACTGAACAACGATACTGAGAACGCACGAGAAACAAGGCGACTTTGGCAGAAAACACGAAGGGACTGACGTTTGAAAAAAAAAGGGACGACTTCGCTCGCTCAGACTTCGTACGGGCAAAACGGCTTTGGAGAACAGATGTGAAAACACGGGTAGGGGAACGGGAAACACAGGTGACGATCGGATGACAAACAAAACAAAACACTTCGGAAACTGCAGCGTGCACGGAAAGAGCTTCTTTTCTTTTGAAAGGAAAGGCGGGGAAGAGAGAAAAGGACGATGATGATGCCCCCGTTCGCAGAAACGAATGCGTGTTGCTACCACTGTAACAACGATACGTCCGTAATGCGTGATGTGGAGGGGTCTAGCCGTCAGACAAGCCGAACGGTCCCGTATATATCTAGCTAGCCTATCTAATCTACATCTATGCGGTCCGTGCACTCGCACTCGTGACAATTGTCGCTGTCAATTGTTGTATTTATCGCTGACCTTTCCTTCTAAGAGGCCCTCGCTACTCGTAAGCGTCGTCGCGATGCTGAGGTTCCATTCGACATTGGCTTGACCAAGGATGATGATAACATTCTCTGGGGATTTATCAAGAATCGCTTGTTGTTTCGGATGAGTTGGAGTGAGTCCTACTTTCTCGACGCTTGTATCCAGGATGCACTTGGAATCGCCGAGAATCATCCAGACTACAAGAGCATTCGAGGAACCGCAGGCCGCAACAGAGACACATGGCAAGGACGCATTCTCAATAACGCTCATGTTCTTGGACGTGACTTTTTGAACTCTGATTTCGGCAAGCAAAAGGTGATTCCTACGTATCAAGGGTAAGTTGAAGTGGCCATTGTTTGTGACCTCTACTGACGTTCTTGTCTAGGAAGAAGATGCATACCTGGGTTCAAGACAGCACCGGAAAAATGGTCAAGAAGTGTCTCCTGATAGACCCTGAGCTCTTCCCTGCGACGCTGCGTACACTGGATACCGCCAAAACCGTTTTCTCAGTCTGCCTTCCAGGTCTCGATGTTTCGTGCCTTGAGGATTCAAAGGGTCAGCCTACGTACCTTGGCCAGGTCTTGATCCAGAAAGCGTTGAGTTTGATCCAGTTGGAGATAACTTACATCTTCGACTTACATCTTCGACATGTGGATGGCCGAGAACGGAACCTACAGCAAGGGTCCCAATGATCACCACAATCGTCAGGATATCCACCTCGACTACTTGGATACTATTGATAACCTCACCATGCCCTTGGTCGCCATTTCTACCAGCGCACCTGAGGACGAATCTGGAAGTGTCACCCCTGACGCCGAAGAACCAAGCGATATCAAACTCGGTTGCCTGTTCGCCGTCCCGTCGTACACCAGCTTCGAGACCAAGACGAAACTCAAGAAGAAGACGAAGGTTGCAGCTGTCAGTCATGCCATTGGACTTGGAACCCTTTGCGCTCCCGTCCCTGAACTCAAAATGACTCATGTTCAATGTCGATGGATTCTACTTCGTGGATCCTACGACTGGCGAGGAGCGTGATTGAAGAATCCTGGGTTCGGTTGCGTTGTCGGTCTCTTCGTTATGGTCGTTGGGCTTGGAGTTTCCGGTGCGGTCGTGTTTCGGCGAAGGGAGGGAGTTCTTGTTGTTTTCGGGAAGTTGAGCCAGCGTTGCAACTGAGTTTATTTGGCTTCGTATACCTGTCGTAGTAGCGTAATACCACTGGTTCTTCGATTATCGTAGTTGTTTGAGTTTCGTTTGTTTTGTGGCGGAATTTCGCATGTGTTGTTGTTTCTGTGAACGAGGCTTTTGCCCAAGGTCTGAATTTGCCTCTTTGAGAACGCGACGCGTAAGCTTATTTTCTCGCTTATTTTTTTTTTTTTGTTTGGGTGTTGAGTTTTCGACGCTAGTGCCGAAAGGGTAAAGGCGGAAACTTCGAGAGGGGTAAGGGAAGTCAGCGGAGCAGCGATTCTTGCGATCTCATTGTTCACGGGAAGGGAATATGAATTCAATATCTTGAGATCTAGTACTGCAGACCGGTCGTGGTGACAATGAAATGAATGAGTTAAATATTGTACCTTACTCTACTTTATTTGTTATCCGCTTTCCACCACAGACCTTTCTAAACTATCCCGATAACCCGATGTACAATAGAAAAGAAACGACAAATGGTGCGAACATTGACAGATGAAAGGAAAGAAACGGATGACAAGGGATCTTTTGCCATTGAGGATAATTCCAACCGAATCAAACAGAGATACCAGTCTTCCATCTAAATGAAGCTGCAACGTTCTCCGCACTCCCAGTCCACGACGAACGTGATGCCACGAGTCCCAATTGGTGCGTCGATGTCATCAACGTGATGAACACGGACGACCTCTCCGACAACATGGTGGTTGTGGTTGCTGCAGACTGCCCTCAAAGAGCGCATGTATCTGTCGTTGGAAAGTAGAAAACCAAGGGTGTGAACTTGGAAAGTGAGAGTCGCGTGGGTGTCCAGTCCATAGTAATCGCAGTAGATCCGCATGCAGCCGTTGTCGCCCAATCTGTAGTGGAGTTCAACCCTATCTCCGATAACCGGCTCCCTTGGGAAAACATTGCCAACTGACTGATGTCTTGGGTCGTCTATTCTCAAGTGTTAGCCGAATGTATCGCCAGATCGCGCCGTGCCCTTCAAATGAAGGCGTAAAGTACATGATCGGAGAAGAGGCACTTACGTCTGAAAGAAGAGCGGCCAGAGTGATCAAAGGCCCTGGTGCATGCTTCGTTGATTGCGCGTTGAATCGCGTCCGTGCCCTCGTAAACCAATAGAGAAGCGTGCTCGTCAGCGTCGCTGTCACTATCATTGAAGTGCCCAATGGGGAGTAGTGCTCCACCTGAAACATTCCCGGCAGAGTGGTTGAAGAGCTCGCTTGTGTCGCCTGCTATGGTTAGTAACGAAGTCTAGTGATGTCTTGTTTGTGCCTCCACTCACCAACTCCATTGTCCGTATTGAGGCTCATCAAAGAGACGTCACCGTTGTCTTCGTCGTCGGTACCGTCAACGTGGCTGATGGCGCCTAGTTCGAACGAACTGCTGGTGTATGCGTCGACATCCATTTGAGTGAGCTCCACGGTCTGGTCAAGGCCTGTGTCCAAGTTGGTGCTGGTGTTGACAGGTTCACTGGTAGTGGAAACCGGGTTGTTGTCTGCAAGTGGTGATCTGGAGCGGGCCCGAGCATTGCTCTTCTCAGGTTCTGGCGACACTGTAGCAACGAAATATATGTCAGTTATACCCTCGCATCGGAATTGCGGTGCTTTAAAAGAGTTGGAGAGGAGTTGTCCAAAAAGTAACATTGTTTGTCCTCAACGTAGCCCACAGGAATGGCGGGGTCTGATCCACGGATTCGAAGGGGGGTACTCACTGCTGTGATTGTCACGAAGGCGAGCCATTGTGTCAGATTGAGCTGAATGAACTTGTATCTGAATGAATGAAGTAGAGGTGAAAGAGGAACTTGATTCCGATGCGGTGAATTGTCTGCTGCAAACACCGATTTGCATTTATAGCGGAATGTAGTTCGCCAAGGCTGCCAGAAATGGAAAAGTCTTCGTCCTCCTTCCCTACCCGTCTGTGAAAATTCCGTTTCTTCCATAACAAACATTCCTTCTACGTACAGCATTCTTGATCTTCCTACACGGCACTTGCAGCTTCGGCAGTCCCAAACGTTTCCGGCACTTTTGAGAGTGACTGCTCTGTCTTTTTTCGCCAGCCCTCTTTACCTTCAATTGCCCGTCTCGCTCATTTCGTCCCTCCCAAACACAACTTCACCTTTACATTCAGCAAACAACTATTCAAAGTTACCCAACTACTCTATATTGTATGTCATAACTCTGCATTTCCCATCCTGTTTCAATATTCAAATATCAAAACGGGCTGTTACTAATTGTCCTTTTTGGTGTCGTTGTACAGGCAGTACCGCTATCATGTTACCGTTCCCAGAAGAAGAACTTTACGAGATGCCATCTCAGCTCAATCGCTCGGATTCTTCTCCACCAACACAAGCGGGAGCTACCACTACTGACACTGGCGCTGTCGGCGACTCTGTGCCTTCTGTCACTGTAGTCGGATTGGAGGAAGCTAGAGGTAATGGCCACAACTACACCGTAACCGGTCGTGAGCAAACAACTGACCGTCCACCAGTCGCTCTTGGAAACATCGCAGACTCCACCAACCTACCTGCATATGCCGGTCCAGACGATCACCCGATTCCTCAGGCTGTTGGCTGCGGACAGGATGGATTCGACTATGGTGCTACCCAAACAATCCAAGTTGATGCAAACATACGCTCGAACGACGGTGGATACATCAACGACACTGGCAGTTCGTCGCCTGGACCGGTTTCTCCAGGCGCTTCCAATGGAGGAGATGATCACGATATTGGGAATACTACTGAGTATTTGAACCCTAGTGCTGAATTGGCAATCGTTCTCTCTCAGTACAACCATGATGCCGACCAGATTGCGGAGTTACTGTGCACTGAGTGCGGAATCCACCGTTCTCTCCATGCTGGTACGATCAGAGCGATTCGTAAGCATCATGACTTTATATTGTTTGGCCGTTTGTACTGACCTGTCCTAGATGTTGGATCCGACAATTCCCCTGCGATGTATGATCAGAGTTACCCCAAACTCAATGAGAAGGTCATATTCATGCCTGGAATCGCCTCCAATGGTACATTGGGTATGGTTATCGTTCCGTTCGATCTCTCGCCAGTCGTCGGCCGCCATGGCAACATGGTTGTTGCTCCTTATGGTTGGGCCCGTATTGGAGTCGACAACCACTCCATCCGAGACTTGATCCTCGTCGGTCATACAGTTACCGGTCGGATCACCTGGGTCAGTGACTGCTTTTACTGGAAGAGGTTGTTTTGTAACTATCACTTCGAGGTGGAGTGGGAAGTTTCCGAACCTATCAACAGTCGTACCATTACCGTTCTCGGCCTTGCCAGAATCTCTGAGTATTTGGATTCCTGGGTGAACAATCATTCATACGATTCCGAAGACTCTGACGACTCTATCCACTCGTCTGAGAAAGAGTATGAAACATCTCCACTTGTCGAGGTTCGTCCTCCGGGATTGATCATTAGTACTCCTCGTCACGCCCGTCAGCACCTTCCCGAAACTTCTCCGGCTTCACGATTCCTCACGGATATTGGCCTTACTTTCTCTTCCGCTATCGGGACCATCCACTCTGAGATGCCGGATATCGGTGAGGCAGACGGTCGTGAGACAATCCCGTCTTCTCCTCCAAAACCCCTTGGCAGAAGACTGTTCGTTGACAACCCGAATGTCTCCACCTACCAGAGAGATGAGGAATCACAGCCCGAGGTCCCAGATTCACAGCCTCCAGTTCTCGGCAATATTGACCAGAACATCCAAGCCACATTGGCCATTGCGCCACCTTCTATCTTTTCGTCGCCGGCCATTGGCACCAATCTGAAGAGAAAGTTTGGAGGCGCTGCAGCCAACGGTATGAATGTGGGCCAGCAAGGAATGCCAGATGAGTCCAACTCGCCTGCTCATTCAGTTCCATCTGCTTTCGCCAATGCCAGTGTGTCTGCTCAGTTCCTCGAAGATGGAGATCTGGAGATCCGTTTCAACAGAGAGCTCGTCGCCAAACGTCGCAAGGAGAATTAGCGCTGTTGAACAAAGGTAAGCCCCAACTCTGATTATAACCGCATCATTGTATGGATTCTAACGCATCAACCAGGGTTCGACAGTATCCTCGGAAACTGACAGTGGTACTAGCATTTGTAATTCTTATCGGCTTTTATCTAGATCGGATCATGGGAGTCGGAAGATTCAGTACTACTAGTTTTTCTATAGGGAAAGGTTGTCATTGTTAAAAATATTCGGATAATTATTGTTAGCACTATCGGTATTTTATAGGGTCATTAGGTCATGTTGTCTTGGTGGAATAAAAGAGCGATCCCGAAAGCTTGTTTGATTCGTGATTGGCGGTGATGCCAGTGGTTACATACTTAGATGTTTCGTCTATCACGATCCAGCTCGTTGCCTCGCAGGGCGTTCGGCTTGGCCCCTCTGCTGTTTTACCCCTCTTTTTCTCCCCCTTTTTTTTGGGGGTGTGCGCGGACTAACCGAAACCGGCTAGCGTGTGAATTTGACTTTTCTTTTGTGGCCGCCTTCGCTTGTTTTTTGGCAGGTGTTTCGGCAGGGGCGGCGTTAATTGCGTCCCATCTCACGATCTCAAATCAACAAAACACACTCCCATCGTCATGTCGCGACGAAGCTCACAACCGCGAAGCTCTCAAAGTCGAACGAACCCTAGATCCCAGCCGTCGAGAAGGACCACCGCCCAAACACCTAAAAAGCGACAGAGGACATCCGATTCAGATGCCGACGTGAGCAGTGACGGGTCAGACGAGCCAAACACTCCCAGCACCAAAACTCACAAGCAGACAACGCCCGTGTCTGCCAGCAGACCGCGATCTTCTGCTCCAGAAACCCCCACACGGTCTTCGTCCGCCACAAATCGACTTGCTACGTCGGGTACACCCCCAGACACCAGCAATCGGAGGAGTGGATCATCATGGTTATTACCTTCGCTACAACACAAGGATTTGCTCCCACCGGCAACGTTGATAGGAGCTTCGACCTTTGGCAACAATTTACGGATGGATCCCGACACTGCTCCAATTCCCAGGATGAACGAGCCAGGAGTTTGGAACGAACAGGCGAGAGGCGCATTTCCAGAACCGGTCCCTGAAATCCGATCGTTTCCATCCATTCCTCCGTCATTCCAACGAAGCCAATCACTCGGCGAGTTCCTGTCTCAGCAATCCGGCAATTCCAACCCTCCAACATTCAAAGAAGGATCGTTTGATGTTACAGAGTTGTTGCGCTCTCTTAAGGACCAGGACCAAGCCAGTCACCGCCACATACAGAACCTCTCATCCGACTCTGATTCTGACGTAGGAGACCACCTGGAGCCACCACTTGTCCGCCACGCTGGTTTGCGAGAAGATACAGAGGAAGAAGGTGAAGGAGAACAAACGGGCGGCGAAAACAGTGGCACAGACGCAGAGTCGAAGCCCGACGCTGATGAGCAAAGACGACAAAAGAGACGCGAGCGGAAACAACAGATCGAAGATGGAACTTTCGTTCCGGACGTGTTCGTCCACGACAAACCTGGGAACATTGATCTTGCGGAGGAGCTTACCAAGACGGTTATCGCCATGTTTGTGTGGTCACAGGATCACAACATCTCACTCTCGGCATTCAACGGTCTTGTCGAGGTCATCCAGAAGCCGTGGTTTAGACCCCAGGAGGTCCCTAAATCCTACACTACCATGAAGGCGTTACGACGACATCTTCCCCTACTCCCGATACTTTCGGCGGACGTGCCCGTGATGGATAAGAAGGGAGACTCGTCAACCAAGCACTTCACCACTGCCTATTTCTACAGCGCCAAAGATGTAATCGAAAGTCAGCTGAAGAATCCGCAAGTTACCCAGTCTCTTCACAGAGGTTTGGGTGTGGAATCTGATAGGGCTACAGAGTCTCATCACGGCCTCGCATACAAAGAGAGTGTCAAATCAAGTGAGTTGCCCCGTCTGATCACTGGAACCCCGGTTGTTATTTGTACTAATGGATCACTAGGTATTGAGGGGTACCCCGTACGACCAAAGGTCGAATCCGACGCCATGGTTTACCCCGGCAGCTGCTTGATGATTTCCTTGAAAAACGGCCGGATCCCTGTTAGAGTTTCTGGCGTTTTCCGAAATGAGAGGACCATGGATTGCGCGTTGTTTCCACAATACAAACGAAAGAAATGGGTTACTGTGAATCTGATTCTTATTCGCGAATCTGACCAGAAGTAAGTTGTGTCCATGATTGAGAGAAACAACCTCACACTCTTATAGATACTTCCGAGTTAATCCACTGCCGAACGACAAGAACGAGCCTCTCGACTTCGATTTTACGGCAGATGTTACATTCGATGGGAAGAATGCTTCGCAAACCTCGAAAGATGTCAGAGGGATTTTGTTACTGCAAAACTACCGTCTGCCTGTGTCTTGCCTCGAAGAGCAAGTTCAGGTCAATATCTACAGAGACGCTAAGGAGGATGGCAAGTTCAAGTCGTATCTGAGCGCGGATATAGTGCAGAAAGATAAGAGCGACACTGTCAATCACGTACGAGAGATGATTGTGCCCGAGGTTGGGTCTACTCCAGACCCCCTCCGACTACTCGAGCTCTGGAAAGATAATGACGATTCAACCAAACCCGCGCGTCTCGCCCAGGAATTAAATACAAGGCAAGTAGGGCAATGAAAGTGTCCTGATTATGGCCAAGAGATCCAGAGAGTTCAAGAACTGACGCAGTGCTCCAGTGGAATTCCCCGACCGTCCAAAGGACAGGGCACCAGGTTGAAATCTTTCGTTATAACTACGGACAAAGATGGATTCGCTGTGCCAGGAACACCGGCAAGCCAGCTACCGAAGGACAACTCAGAGGAACTTGCAAAGCAACGGTATGCGAAACAACGCAGGCTTGAGCGGACGAGAAATAAGATACGTTTCTCGGAGCTGGTGAGCACTCGGCATCTTCGGAAGACACTGGCGGAAGATGAAATCGAGAAGGGCGAGATTTCACTCGATGAGATATTCTTCGACCGCGACCCACCACCGAGACCCTCAGATGTTCAGGACAGAGCAGGCGTAAGCACTACAGCTACTGGCCAGAGAGACTCTGAGCAAGACGAGGATACAGACGATGGCTCGAGAATGGATATCGACCAAGACAACCCCGATAATCCCAGCCAAAATACTACCAGTACCCCTTGCAACAATCACGACCAACCGACAAGACAGCAACCCGAAGGTATTATAACCCTTTATGCCCACCATTGCTTCCAACGCTGCAACACGATACACTACTAACCACCGTTCCGGACTGCTAGATGATAACGAAGAAGGCGATTCGCGACAACCCGACCGCAGTTGGAGAAAACCGAAGCGAAAGAAGATATGTATAACGATCGACTTCTATACTGATAAGTTCGGAGTGTTTCGTACCACTCACAGGAACTCTGGAGGTATGTATATCACGATACTTAACTCGCCATACACGGATAGGGACCAACCCCGAAACCACCTCCTCTTGGGCTTTACACCTTTCGGTGCCGATTTCGAAGAAGCAGCAAAACCAGTCATCATGGAGTTAGCAGACCTGGCCAAATGTAATGTCCCACTACTAATACTCCAAAACATACTAACCTTTTATGGGACGTTCAGACGGATTTGACATGGAGTTCGAAGGGGAACTTTGCACCATTTACGTCAAGCTATTGTCCGTGTCCGCCGATATGTTGGAAGCCAATGCGCTCAGTTCCATCAAAGGTCCTACATGCCTTAGTCCGTGCCGCTTTTGTGAAACTCCTAAGGTCCTTTTCAACTTGGATACACTCACAGCCGAGTAAGTACTTTCCATCCCCACCGGATCATCCGGGGATTTCACAGACTAACCAATTTGCCTCCACCAATCAGTAACGCAACGAAAATGAAAAAGCTACGGCAACGATGGGACTACAAACAGCAAATGACAGGCAAGTAGTAACCGTGTTCTGGTCCAATCTTCAAAGCCGTCGTTCACATGCTAACAACCAGTTCAACTCAACCACAGGTCAAACGAAAGCATTTATGAAAACAAAAGGTCTCAAGAAGCGCGAATCTATTCTCACTCGCTATGGTCCAGCAATCAACCCATTCGTTCAGGTCTCATTAGACATATCTCACTCAGAGCAAAAAGGAATCGGTAAGTCTCAGCCCGAATCCGAGTCGGATTGGACCAATGCCGGTCATACTCCGAGTCATATGCAATTGCTAACACTCGAGTAGGTGAGAGGCTCTTGAGCTACCTCGCGGACCATTTCTTCTCGAAAGACGGTTCCAAGGAATACACCAGAGTCCTCCGAAGTTACACATTTCCTCCAGAGGTGTGCAGGAAGCCGAATTTCGCCTATCACGTCAAGCACTTGAAAATGAGTGAGGTTACATGCCTGATCGCTTGTATGCCTTTCATGTTACAGCGCATGCGAGAAGATAAGGTAAATATCTTCAAGCCAGCCACTATCACGAAGATGAATACCTTCAGAGGTGCAAGGGCGAAGCTCGACCAAACGTCACTGAAAGACCTGCTCATCAAAGTCTTCCTCGCCGTTGCGAAGGCCAACAGCATCATATTTGCCAGGGAGCTTGATACAACGGTCGGAGAAGACCTCAAGGATGATTATCAACGCATGGAAGATGCCCTCGTCGAATCTCGCAAATTGCTGTACGAACTCGTCGCACCACTAGAAGCAGCACGGCGGAAGCAGATTGAAGAGGAAAACAGAGAGGCCAAAGAAGGCTATGGTGCTCTCGAAAGAGAGTTGATCAAACAGCTCGAAGATGCCATAACGGATGTCTCAGAGTCGGAATCTTCTACTTCTGCTAGCAGTCGATCGGCCTCCTCGACTAGTTCTAAGCGTGGAGGCAAATCAAAGGGACCCATCCGCAAGCGCAAACCCAAGAAGCTTCCGGCATCGGTCGCACGCCTCCCGAACTATCACAACGCCGGTCACATCGTCTACAACGCCCGACTCTTCGGCACAGGCTTGAACTGCAGTTGTAGCGTAGGAGAGATTGTCCACAGAGTGTGGAAAGACCTCGTTCAACATACAAATTACGTCGATCTGGACTTGGTATTTTGCAGGTATGCAAATACTATGAACGGAATCCGGCAGGTACGTAGTCGCCCGAGAGGAACAAACCAAGTACTAACGAGATCATAGCTTCTCGACGGCAGTTATCCCAACCATCCATGGAAAGCAACACTCGACGAGCTACAGAAGGAAATCCCGAGTCTTTGCACCGGATTCTTCTGGGGTCAATCAGCGAGATGCAGCTCCGATAATGGCACATGCTCAAACACAAGAGGCCCAGGGTCTCTCTTGAACATACACCACGAACCCCGGTACGTACCACTACCTCCACCGATTCCAACAAAGTCCAAGCATCACTAACTCATAGTTCAACAGGTTTCCCGACATCAAAATGGGAGCTCTTATCGGCCGGTACAAGGCAATGGACTTGGGATATCCGACAAACCTGTCTAAGCTACAAGGCCCAGAAAAGGAGAAGGTGTTCTTCGGATTGGATTCGGCTTACGAATCATATGGGTTCAAATCGGACGACTCAGTTAAGGTGCCATTCGAGCTTGGCTTCGAAAACGGCGGCGAGGTGAAGTGGTGGGAATGGGTTACGATCTTCGACACTGAACAAGGCTGTAAACTTACATACAGACCGGGTATGGTAATTCCGATCACTGAGAAATTGACAACAGGCAACGGCGACAACACCGAGGCAGAAACCATGGACTCCTTCGCGGAAGTAATCGGAATTCTTACCCATCGCAATCCACTAGACGGCAAGGACTACGTTTTCTTCAATGTCAGATGGTTAGGTGAGCTTGACGATTTGGATGACGAAACCGGACTACCCCGCTACAAGCTCCAGAAACGACGTTATGGAGCGGTCCGCGGCGATGACCCAATGGAACTATCGGAGCTCGAGAACACCATGGAATCATGGGCATCATATGTGAGTAAATGGATATAAAGCACCCTCACGCCCCCAGAATCATACTAACTGTACACACAGATCGCAATGCCTGGACTCTCGCCCGACAAGTTCCCTTATTTCGTCAAGGACACCATGACACACGACGAATATGTCAGAAACGACTATTACTTCAAGTTGGTCTGAGCAAAGGAAATCTACCGGCAATAGTCCACCCGACAATGGTAGAGCTTCATGGCCATCGCCTGCGTAGATAGTCAATTGGCGGCATCGGATGAGTTGGTCAGTAGTGGGAACCGATAAGGGCTAGAGAGGGCGGCAGGTTAGATAGCATAGAGTCTGTAGATTAAGAGGCGACGAGGTTTGGAAGAGAGCGGGTAAATAGAATAGGATACAGACGAGGAGAAAAGGCGCAGGGAAGGGGAGGAATGGAAGGGCGGGAAGAAAAACAGGGGCCCGCTGTATCAGGGAGAATTCGAATATCATTTCACCATTCCCATTATCTCTTACTTCACTTGTGAATCAGTCATATGGGGCAATATTAGAAGTGTCGATAGTATCAGAAATG
This sequence comes from Ascobolus immersus RN42, assembly GCA_003788565.2. Classification (NCBI taxonomy): domain Eukaryota; kingdom Fungi; phylum Ascomycota; class Pezizomycetes; order Pezizales; family Ascobolaceae; genus Ascobolus; species Ascobolus immersus. The sequence continues at coordinate 36,846 of ML119896.1, read as the reverse complement.
TCACGAGTGAATCTTCCAACCGTTTCGAGACTAAAGCCGATCGCAAAACATGAGACGTTCGCATATTTACTGCAAGACGAGCTCAATCTTAGTTTGAACTTCGCAAGCCTCGCAAAGTTTAGAGGCGTAACAAATACAATTGCTTCCAGCAATATCCTCGCAACATGTGGCTTTCCTACAGGGTACTTGCGAAAGATAAAATAACTTCGTGGAGCTGCCACAACTAAGATAAGCTGCACGAGAATCGTGGGGCTACAGCAAATAGGAAGGATTACGACAAAGATCAAAGGAATCGCAAGGATGCAGCAAAAGATGAGGGTAGCACGAGCTTACGTTAAGATGAGGTGGGACGCCAAGCTCATCTTGATACACCGACAGCTCGCAGCACAGCAGCAACTGAAGATCACGCTAACGACAAGCTGCGCGGTAAAAACAGATCGCGAAGCTTTTGCGAGATATTCTTGATATTTGCGATACCCACAACAGAAAGTCACCCGACAATACTAAAGCAATACAGGATCAATCTACTAACAAACATATGCGAGACCAGCGAGTATCGGATATATGTGATTACGCCGAAAGATATGATAGCAACGAAGTACAATGGAGGTAAAGGCTTTTGTCGCTGACTACTTCATACCACAATATTGAAATGAAGGGGATTTGACGTCGCATACTGGAGAAGTGGGCCCGTGGCTTAGTACGAGTGGAGGACTTCCCGTAACTCAAATACAGTGTATACAGACGCTGTATCGCTTGTATGAGCTGTAACGGCTGTATTCGTGTGTTTGTATCGCAACAAATACAGGTGGGGTCAAGGGGGTATCTGTATTCCAAAAAGCTGTATTCGCGTCGAATACAACCTATACAATCGACTCGACTGCCAAAATCCACCAAAGTTGCGATACAGCTTCTCCAAGTTTAAGGGAAGGCACAAGTTGTATTTTGGAATCCTTATTCTCTGTATTGGCTGTAACGAGTTACGGGAAGTCCTCCAGTCTATTACTTCTCTTGAGAACAGCGGGGATATATATATAACAGAGACAACGCACGCATAGGAAGATGAAGTGCGGTGCATGAATAAAACAGCTGTACGAAAATGGGGATGCAGATTGAAGCGCTCGCTAGGGCGTCAAGTACGTACAGACGTCGATGTTTCCTGATCCTGATCCTATCCACGCAAAGATTTAAAAGAAGCAGTAAGACCCAACCACGGTAGCCAGACAATCGCCTGATCAGGCATCCACTCGAGACACGAGAGAGTTGTCCATTTGACAGAAATGTGTACACGTCTTACTTTGCTCCGGTACACAAGAATCCGCCATGAAGGTTTTTGGAAACGAGAGCTAGAGCTAGAGCTTGAGGACAACGAGTGCGTGGATACGAGTCTTTGTTTCCTATAGCGCTGATGACGCCGTACGGGGATGACAAAGGAGTACCATGGTATGATTTTACGTGTCTACTGCATTGTTCCACTCACCGCACGAGAGACAATTTGTATATCTCCAAGCATTAGCGACTCCTGGCCTATTCACGTATCAAGATCCGAATGGCTTTTAAGATCTATCCACGTTCGTTTGTAGCAGATTGTTCATACGACATGATCTCCTGAACACGATAAAGATAAAAGCACATACGAAGGAGGAAATCTGCACACGCATTCTGGCTAACTTCCAGACCCTTCGATTTTCGATAACGCAGTACAAAAGAGAAATTCCAAGCCTTATCTACGAATATTCAAGTAATTATATCAATGAGCAAGGTCTTCTTACCGATATTTGCATGCGTTCTATAATCTTCTCCTTCTTCCTTGGAGAGCAATGCATTTTTTTCGAACTGCATTTAAAAAAAAAACGCAAGAATAAAAGGATAGCTCACCGTGACCGACAAGACACGCTAGCATGCACTGGCACCTTCTACATATGCCTTCTTCCTTCTTCGATTCGCCGGAAGGGACCCAAGTTATGCCTCACAGTGCTGTAGGAGTGGTCGGTTTCCCAAGAGCTACAACTTCACCTTACGACTCATGTTTTGCAGGCGCCTCAAGAAGGACTCCGCACGTATGACTTGTAACTTCCATACGGGAAGAAGCCCTCGTACGATCGCGTACTAGCTTACACAAACGCACCATGCATTACGATCACAAAGGAAATAAAATCGATCACAGTTTCCAGTGGGATTCAGCAAGATCGTACGTTAGCATACAGCCAGCAAAGAGCTTCCGAGTTGAGGATGTTGGTACGTTAATGTATGGATCATTTGTACAGAAGGATCACGTATGATATTGTAACGGGGATGCAAGAAAGTTAAGTGGATGGAACGAGTTGAATAGAAGTGGCCATGGCTGACATGGATCGCCTACGTCCGTCTCCGTTGGGGCCAGGGATGACTTTACGTTCAAATACTTAGAAGATCGAGCAGAATAGGTTTTTACGAGAATGGGGATGCTGCACTGATGATCGAAAACGGCCCGGGAACTTGAAACTGGCACGAGAAGCTTCATCATGCAGTAGGGTAATCAAAGTAGACCGTTTTGAATTTACCTCAGGCAATGCCGTGGAACATGACACGAGCGACAAATCAAAGTACAAGTACATATCAAGTACATATATGACGGCCGTAGCAGCATCCTTCCACGTTAAAGGGGATGCCGGTGGATACTCGGTCGTACGCTTGTCGTACTTCCGCAGAGTTGAAGAAGCATGATTGATTCTCATAGCTAGCAATATGATTGCAAATGACACCGCTGGAGACTTACACGAAGTACCTAGTATGAGCAATGCAGAAGACAGGCTTCTGGATGTACGATCTCCATTGTGCATTCGCATCAATATCCCTGTCTCACGGCCTGCTCATTCCAGATTGGAAGTTTAGTCTGCCTCCTTTATACGTACGATGACAAGTTCTTTGTCACATGCACAGCAAGCTTGAGCAAGTTCTTTGTCACAGCAAGCTTGAGAAAAGTCCTACATCTCACGATCAATTGAACTCCGAGTTAATTTTGCAAAGCACCGTGACGTATCACATTGAGGCTTGCCCCGGTAGTATACGTCTCATCAAATTTGCAAATTTGTTTGCGATTCGAGAATAACGAGATGGTCTGTGGAAGTTGCAACGTTGTACGTATTGGATACAAAGAGATCTGATCAGAACAAAATACGACATCACAGTCGATAAGCACGCTATCTTTACTTGCAGACCAGTCAACAACCTGTACCGTGACGTGTAGAAGTTCTCATTGCTAGAAGAACAACGGCATAGAAGGCCAGCTTGTATGCATACTTTCGGCATGCCAACGTATTAGTTACGTGTTTTAAGGGTTTCATTCGCTTTACAGCATGACATAATGTTGAGGCCTTCCTACGGTTAGATTTATCAGAAACATACGTGCTGGAAAAGTTCTACGAGTTGCATATCAGCTTTCCTCTTCAGATAGTAAGTGCGAGGCGACAAGCATGAACGAGCTTGGTATAAAATCTTGGTTCATGTCATCGCATCTACCAAGTACGTACAGTGCGAATTTAGTCATTAGGAGCACAGTGAACATAATTACCTTTACGGGAATTCGCCAATCATTTGAGGGTAGACTTTCTACGTGCACGAGACTGCTATCCAGTTGATGGAATGGCGAGATTCAAAGCACGTCTTATTATAAGCTTGCACTTCGCCAACTGCATGAAGTGACGAGGCCACGCTTCCACAAGGAAGGAAATAGCACGGAAAAGGCGTCGGTGAGGCAGGCGCATGTACTGGTTTGATGCACGATATGGGGATGACTGTATCCTACAACTCAAAAACAAAGGGGAGGTAATCAACATCATGTCAATCTAATCAGACTCTTGTGCCTGTCTGTGTTTTTCTTGTACCTTGTGGGCTCATGCGCACGTCGACTTCCTAGATGTAGATGGTGGTTTCTGCTGTTTCGGTAATTGGGCAGCTGCCGAGCGGAGATTTGGGAATGTGCGGGAGCTCGGGAGTGAGGTATAAAAGGAATGACTCTTGCTGCTTTCGACCACTCATAAACAACTCGCTCGCTCCACGGAGTCTGCGCTGCGTACCCATCTCCACCAGAAAGGTTTCAGTACAAGTTGTCACTGTTGGATATCGATCCGATAGCCTGTACAGGAACTGGTAACGGCGTTCTCGGCGTTCACGGCGTATCCAAGGACCACGACGTTCCATGGCCGAGTTTGGCCACCCAAGGGTAAGGATATAAGCTGGGATCCATGGACGGTAGATAGCCAATCAATTCAATCGACGTTCTCACTCGTACTTTCAACCCGTGAATTCAATACGTTATCAGCACCAATTAGCTCTTTTACTACCGCTTTGGTACCACACTTCTTTCTTCTTCTACGACTTCTTTATTCCTTTACCTTCTACCTCCTACGTACTTCTCTATCTGGAAGTATCTTTGTTCTCTCTTTAAAAGGACCCTCTCACCTCACCATGTCCCCAACCAACAACCTCCACGGAAAAAACGCTGTCAACAACCTCACTAACAACAATACAAACGCCAACAACACGCGTCGTAACTCAGTCTCATCTGACGAGTCAGATTCTACCCCACGTCAACAATCAACAAGCAACACCACCACATATCAAACTCGTCAACAACTCGACGCCCTTCTAGATCAAGCTCTTCAGAACTCTTACGTTCCTACTCAGCAACAGGCTCAACTAGAAGACCATAGAGATTGCCTCCGGGAAATCTGTACACGTCTTCAACAAGCTCTTACCACCTTTGAAGTTGCTGCCTTTGAAGCCTTAGAGGACTTTCCTCGTATTCAGCAACCTTTGTCTTCTATTCTGACAGAGGCAGCTCGAATTCTTCATAGAGGTGTCCTAAATCCAGGCTTCTACCTTCGTCAGAACCCTGACGTCACCTTAGCACCACCTCCGCCAACCTACCAAGAGGCTGTAGCCCAGCAACCAACGCCAACCCAGCAACCAACGCCAACCTCGTCTCAGCAACAGACAACACCGACGCCTCCGATTCCCGTTAGCAGCCAGACTCCAGCCCGTCAGGCGTCTTCAGCTCACGTCTCCACACCTCTTCGCCGCCAGAATGGATCCCAAGTTGATTGGTTCGCTCGTCAAGCCTCCCCCACAGTTGAGAGGCAAAGAAGACTATCCCGGGTGGGCCGATTCCATCCGTACCGACATGATTCTCTGAGACGGGATAGATCTCCTAGAAGGGAGAGAGGAAGCTCCAACTCCCCCGACTCCTCGTCAACAAGGAGGGAGAGGTAGAGGGAGAGGGAACTCTCAAGAGGCGCAGAACCACGCCCAAGCACAGAGGGTGTATGAGGAGGAGGAGATGAAGTATAGGAAGAAGAAGGCGCAACTCTTTGCGTACCTTTACAAAGCTTTGCACCCGTCTATCCAGTATCAGGCGGCAAGCTTTAAGGAGGAGCAGGATGTTGCAGGGCTATGGCAGGCTCTCAAGGAGCAGTACTTGGCGAGGACAGTTGCCGACATTGTCTCCCTCTATAGAGGATTGACAACTATGAGGTTCAGAGATGCAGAGCATCCTGCTGAGACTGTGGCAGAATACAACAGCCGCCTACGACAAGCAGACGAGAGGCTAACAGCCAGCATGGGGGCTATTGACGCCAAGGTCATCCGTGCCGTCATGTACCTGGAAGGCATGGAGCAGCACTTCCCCCAGCAGGTCGCCATGCTACTGCGTGACAACCAGCATGCCGTCCCTGGGCCCCAAGGCCTAAAGTCACTTGACTTCAACAACGTCATGCAGGAGATGGAACTGCTGACGTCAATTCGTGCTCCTGAGCCAGAATCTGGCGGAGAGGCCTCAAAAGCATTCAGAGCTGCAGGTCAACGGCAAGGGCGCAGCTCTAGTGCAGGTAGAGGGCGTGGAAAGCCACGTAGTGGCGGCCATGCTGGCTCTTCTAAGGAGCAATCCCGTGGAAGGAGTGGCTCTGGCTCACGGGTCTCAAAACCTCAAGGCCAGTCAACAGGCTCAGGCCCGTACTGTGAGTATCACAAAAAGCATGGCCACAGCAGTGAGGAATGCAAAGCCCTCAAGCAAGCAAAGGAAGTACTAGCAAACTCGGGGTCAAGCTCCACGCCAGACATTCTCCGTGGTTCTGGCCACAAGGGCAAGCACAAGAGTGGGCTTACTCGTGTACGCTCTGCTAAGGCTAAAGCTGCAGAGCGTAACAAGCGTGCTCTCCTCAAGCTGGCTAAGTGGATTGTGGACTCGGGTACCAACAGGGTGATGACATACACCAAGTCCGTTTTTCTGCCAGGATCCTACAGGCAGCTCGTCAAGCCTGAAGAGATTGAGCTAGCAGATGGAGGAATCATCATGGCATACGGAGCTGGTACTGTCATGTTCAATTCCAACTTTGTGGTGCACAACGCCTTGTATGCACCAGACTTGACGGAGAACCTCATCCCTACGAGGATTCCTGGAAGAAAGGGCTTGATCTTCACCTTCGACTGGGACGTGTGTGATATCACACAAGGACGGCAACTCTTAGCAACAGCTCGCTACGACGAAGACTACGGTCTGCACGTCTTCCAGCAGACATTGCCTGCAGTTGAGCCACGGGTACCTGAGCCTGTACCTGCTCCTGCACCCCCAGCTGCCCACGTTGCCGGCCAGAAGCGTCCTCACGCCTCCTATGCTGAGGCTCTTGCTTCCCAGCCCTCCAACCCCTCAGCCTTCCATGCCCGTCCTGTGGAGATTAGGAAGGAGGAAGCACGGGATCTCCTCCTCACCTGGCATAGACGTCTTGGCCACTGCTCTCTTCCTCGCATAAAGCAGATGGCAATGGAGAACATGGTTAAGGGTATGCCCAACGGCAAAATTCTGGCTGCCATAGGGATGCAACTCAGGATGGAATGTGATGCCTGTCGCCTTGGAAAGGCCGTGCAGAGGCATTACAGCACGTCGTCACCCAGCAGCAAGCCAGCAGCTAGACCACTTGAGGTGATGCATCTGGACGTCAATGGGCCGTGGAGGATACCCACCATGTCTAAGACTCGGTGCAGCCCAAAGAAGACAGGAATCCCGCCGCTAAGTAGATACATGCTTAGCATAATTGATTCCTTTACTGGCTACTCTTGGGTGTACTTCTATGCCAACAAGTCTGACTATTACGACGTGATAACCAACCACCTGAAGATGATGAAGACACAGTACCCTCAGTTCCATGTTGCTCGCCTACGCTGCGACCAAGCTGCAGAGTTCCTTACAGAACAGCTACGGGAATACTGCAGGAAAGAAGGCATCCAGCTGCAGCTGTCGTCAGCCTACGCTCACGAGCAGTCTGGTGCCATTGAACGTCTTCAATGCACTCTCTCCACCATGGCAAGGACTATTCTCATTGAGAGTGGTCTACCTGAAGCGTTCTGGGGTCTTGCCATGCGACATGCCTGTTACATCCGTAATAGGCTCATCACCAAGTCTCCGTCCAAGCTAGGAGGCCATGCCTCCGTGCCATACGAGCTCCTTAACGGAATCCCACCAGACGTCTCAACACTATAAAACATGCATGGCCGGTTGAAGTTCAAACGTTGAAATCGGCCAAACAGTCCCAACCAGTCATTTAAACCCAAAGTCGGGCAAACCTATTACCGGTTGAAAACCGGTTGGAAGCCGGTTGGGGTTAAAACGACGGTTTTGTTCAACCATCTGGTTAAACAGATGTGAGTAAACGCACATTCAAGCTGTAAATTCTCAAGATGTTTTACATTCTGTTTTAATCACTTTATATAAGGTCAGACTTTAGAGCTCGGAAGATAAATCACATTTGGTATTCTATCTAAGAATTAAATACTAGTTGTGCTCCAGAAAATCGAGATCCCAATCACGAAATGCCAGAGACTTCGCTCACTCACAGTAACAAGCTAAAGACGAAACTTTGCTGCTGCTGTTGAGGGCTGGGCTTGAGAAATATTGCGGAGAGGAAGGATTCGAGAGGTATATCTTGCTGCCAAGCTCGCTTATGAGCCCTCAGGGCTTAGGGTTACCGAAGCGAGGTCGGCATGCCGCGGAAGTATTTGATTTCCGGGAATGCAGTGTCGTTTTATGGCCACGTTGCGAGTATTGAATGATGAAGCGAGCTCGCCCAAAGTTACTCAAGCACAAACCATACCCAACAGTAAAGCAGCAGTATTAGTATCATTGATCTATTCATATCCAATAAAGCAATCATCTTTTTTATTTCCAAAAGAAAAAATAAAGCAGAAGAAACAAGAGCCCGTCGACATCAGAGGACAAGACAGACAATTTTCAAGTATTGTAACTCTCCGAGGCGTCTAGCCTTCACCTTCTATTTAGATAGGCGGTTAGCCCCCTTCATTCTGGTCGAACAGCTGTTTAATCACCAACCGCTCTGGCTAACCTATCATTTAATCAATTCGCGCTGGCTAACCGGCTGGTTCGCCAAGCTCATTCTGTCTAACCGACCGTTTAACCCTTACTTGAGCTGTTTAAACTGCCGGTTTCGTTTGGCGTAACCGGGATTTTCCGTGTACACCACGTTTGAAAGGTCGGTTTGCCCTTTCGAACGGCCTTTTAAAAGCCCAAATACGGTTGCGCCAACCCGATCCTCTGACAAGGTATGTTTTATGGTGCAAACCTTATTCCCTTTGGTTCTCTCTGCTACGTCACTATCCCAGCAGAGAAGCAAGTCAAGGTCCTATCTCAGCCACGCTCCCAGAAAGCCATCCTCGTTGGCTGCACTGATACCATCCACCAGTGGTTGGTATACAATCTTGAGACACTCTCAGTTGACCTGGCTCGTGATGTCGTGCCTGGGGAAGGATTTCCTGCTGTTGGCCTCATGAAGGAGGGCACAGCGGCGAAGTACTTTCCATTTATGGCCTTACACGACAATCATCTAGAATCAGATGGGGATGAGGGGGCAACCTCCTACCACTATCTGACCAGGAGCTCAGGGATAAAACCTACTGAGATGTCGTCTGAGGTTGAGCCTGCACCTGCAGGTACAGTGCCTATGACCAGTGCTGCAGGTACCACTTCTCGGGTCCCTGAGTCTACAGCAAGCCGTCCACCGACTCCGTCAGGCTCTATGCTTGAGGGGGCGAGTACAGATATCAATCACAGGCCTGCCTCACCAGGTCTTGACGGCTCACCTAACGGCCAGGACCCCTCCTCAGATGAGGAGTACGACAGTGATGTCATTGTGGTACAGATGCCAAATCAGCCCGCAGGAACCTTTCAAAGCCGTAAAGCCAAACGCCGTAGAATGCACGCCAATGCTGCCAAATTCCGAGTCACTCTCCAGACGCCCCTTCCACGCCGTAACGACTTTGAGCCAAAGCAGAGGAGGAGATTCAATGCCCGAGTTCATAAGGCTAGGGCCCACCTTAGCTGTCATCTTAAGGAACTCGAGCTCGAGGATCCTAGGTCATATGACGAGGCTATGAGTTCTCCCTTTGCCGAACACTGGAAGCAGGCTATGCAGGAGGAGCTTGGATCCATTGGCGAGTCTGGTACCTGGTCTCGTGCCTACAAGCCGAAAGGTAGACTGGCCCTTAGTACAAAGTGGGTCTTCACCAGGAAACTGGTGGTCTCACCTGAAGGGGCCGAGTCAGTGAGGTACAAGGCGAGACTAGTCGTCCGTGGTTTTGAGTAGAAGTACGGAATTGACTATGTGGATACCTTTGCACCTGTGATAGCTCACAAGACTATCCGCATGATGCTGGCCCTCTCAGCCGTCTACGATTATCACATTCACCAGATGGACGTGAAGACTGCATTCCTAAACGGCAAGATACAGGAGGAGATTTACATGTATCCACCTCCCGGCTTTCAGATTGGCGACCTACCTAACGTAGGTAACAATCCGTCACGCTTCCTTCGTCTGCACAAGTCCCTTTACGGCCTTAAGCAGGCACCCCTTGTCTGGAACGTCACTATCAGTGCCTTCTTACGCACACTAGGCTTCGTCCAGTCAAAGGAAGATCCAGGTTTATACATACGGCCAGACATAACGCTGGCCCTCTATGTTGATGACATGCTACTATTTAGCAAGTCTCTGGACGTCATCAATGACGTAAAGGAAGCCCTCTCCAAAGAGTACAAGATGAGTGACCTTGGAGAAGCAAGACGGTTCCTCGGCATGGACATCCAGGTAGCTCGCAGGACTGCAAGCAGCCCTATGACGGTATCTGTCAACCAGGAACGGTACGTAACAGATATCCTCAACAGATTCGGCCTTCTCAACTGCAAGCCCATTTCGGCACCTATGGCGGCTCATACAATGGAACCTGCACCAGCAGACTTCCAGCAGGACTCTGACAACGTACGGGTCTACCAACAGATGCTGGGATGCATCATGTACGCCATGACTTGCACACGGCCGGATCTTGCCTTTACTGTGTCTCACTTGAGCCAGTTCAGCTCGAACCCTACCTACGAGCACATGAAGGCCATGAAGCGAGCATACCACTATCTGCAGCAGACCAAATCTATTGGTCTTACCTACACTGGTATAATGTCAGGGGATGACGTGGAGAAGTTCAGACTTCATGGGTATGTTGATGCTGATTGGGGAGGAGACAAGATCACCAGGAGGTCTACGTCAGGATACTGCATCTTCCTAGCGGGTACCTGTGTAGTCTGGGCATCACGGCGGCAAGCCTCCACTGCAGGCTCAAGCACGGAAGCAGAGTGGATGGCGTCAGCCTTAGCCGTGCATGAGCTCATGTGGATCCGCCACATGCTCTTTGAGATGGAGTACTTTCTCAATGAGGACCATCCTCCACCTAAGGCTCCACGTCTTCAGCACCCTAACGCCTACTCTCATCCAGCCGCTGATGAGGTATTACCAATCTATGATGAAGGCCGGCCTCCTCTACCTCCTACTCCTCTCTACATTGACAACATGGGAGCATACCTCAACTCGAGGAATCCAGAGCATCGCAACAAACTGAAGCACATAGATATTGCTTACAACATTACTAGAGAGCGTTGTTGCGGCCCTACAGGTACCCACGACATTGACATGCTAAAGATTGACACTGCCGTCAACACTGCAGACGTGATGACGAAGCCTCTATCAACCCCTACTCATCTTAAACACGTTGAGGGGTTAGGCCTTGTTGAATTAGCTTAGATTGAGGGGCCGTAGCTGTCAATAGTCTGGTACCTTAAGGAGGCGTCACTGCAGAATCCTAAGTCCGGAGTTCTTAAAAGCCACATTTATTACCCCTTTGGGAAGTTATTCAGAGCACTGGCCGTAGGCGTGGTCAAAAAGGAAACTGCCAAGTCTTGGCAGCCTCGAATCTGTGTGATCACGTTTTTGAATTCCAGCCACTGTGGCACTATCTACACTAGCCTGATCTAAACTCAACACCATCGCCAGCTTGAGTGGCGGAAAGGGGGTAATCACAAAGTCAAAGTGAAATCACAGCGAACACGGCGAACACAATGCCAACACAATGAAACACCTTCACCACTATGTCGACACCATCCCTGTGGTATATTCCACCCACATAGGACAAATCCAGGATCTTGTGGGAACAATTGTTCACCTCTACAGATCTTGATATGGTCATGCCGACAATCATGTTGACGCGACGGTCCCATTCAGCTCTCGCCGACTCAGAACCAAACCCACGGTTATTTTTGTCTCAAGAAACCCCATTGTGGAAAGCCATGTCGCGTCCACCAGCATCTTAGAGTCAGGGCAAGCGCAACCTAGCCTCAGAAACTGAGGATCTCAGCCATAGTGAGGACGATCTGTAGTAATCTCAGAAAAGCAATCCTCACCATGGCCGACATCGCGTCCATCACCCTTGACAACAGCCCAGTCCCAGCAGATTTTACTCTGCTCAGAACCAACCCATGGCTGCAGCAGGTTTCAGTCCCACTTCTAAGCCCTGGAAGGTGGCATTATCAAGGGCCGCAACGTCGAAGATGCTGGTGGTGATGATGGTTGTAAAGGTGTTGCGTCGCGTCGCCCACACTCATACGCAAAGTTGCGATCGTGGCAACAACTCCGCACTTGACGCTTATTCATCGCTCTGGAAACCATGGCTGATTATCTGGATAATCTCTGTGGTCAAGCCACGGGCGCCACACTGGTCTGGAAAGCACGTGTGGTCGGTGATGCAACTCGGCACCAAACGGCGAACCAGCTTGATAGCCTAGCCCAGCACAGCAGTACTGGCAAAGTGCAGTGCCGTGGACTCCTTCCTGCCTTAGTAGCCTTAAGTGGCACAGGCAGGTGGAAGATGCGACAAGCATAAAGCCAGCCTCTACTGATAGCTGGTAAGCACAAGCACCGGGCATCTTGGACTGCTGGGTTTGCACCTCGGTCGCTAGGCCGAGCTGTAGCGGATTCGGCATGCCGAGAGGATCTCGGAAACGGCTTCGTCTCGAGGGGCCGTGTTGGATATCGATCCGATAGCCTGTACAGGAACTGGTAACGGCGTTCTCGGCGTTCACGGCGTATCCAAGGACCACGACGTTCCATGGCCGAGTTTGGCCACCCAAGGGTAAGGATATAAGCTGGGATCCATGGACGGTAGATAGCCAATCAATTCAATCGACGTTCTCACTCGTACTTTCAACCCGTGAATTCAATAGTCACCTGCCTTGTCTCGTCGAGTTATCCATCACTGCAGTACTGTACGAATTCCTCTATATGAGCAAGAATGATTCACGATAGCATCCTACATCTTTCATTCCAAACTCTTCCCTAAGTAGATTCCGGAATCAGAAATGAGTATGTCTTTGTTTATGGGAATGGGGATGATGCGAAGGAGCTCAAAGCTAAAATTAGAAGAGATGAATGTTGCACGAGGAACGAGCGGTTCATCGAAGGGATTACCTCATTGTTGCATGGAAGAAGACGTCCAAAGAGCTTATACGAAAATTCAACTAGTCCAGACTCTAACGGTACTCCACACGCTGCTCCACACTTGAGAACTTTGACACGTTATTGAAGTAGTGGCAATAAAGCCCGAAGAACTTGCTGGAAATACGAGAGTTTCTGGAAAAAGTTGATGCACGCACAGCTCGACACAGGAATGCTGGCAGCTTCAGTTTCTGTAACCGATTTTCTTTGATGCATTAGTCAATGAAGCAAGTTAACACGTTCTCTTGTACGACTCGTTCGCGTCCTACTCGCTATACAAGGTGGACTTGAGTCGGTTCTCCTCCGTTGGTACGTTTCGAGATCCAAACACACACCCGTCTTCAGAACCGCAGGGCTCACAAATAGAAGCAGTCTCGCCTCCCATACCCTTGTCTTGCTTTGTATGAATTCACGTGCAGAATTCTCCGCTGGAACTTACTTCGGCAAGTTCTACTTCATTGTTCTCTAAAGCGGAGATGCAGGCACAGGCCCGCCACATCTGTCATCTTCCATCTTGCCTTTCTTCTTGGAAGCTTAACTAAGCCGCTTTTCCTTGTTGCAAGAAAGCTTCAAATTGCCCCGAACCCTCAAAGACTTTCTACAGAAGAAATTTCACCACAACTTCATCCTTTGCATCACCATTCGGAGCCAGGACTTTTATCTTTCCACGCATTTCAAGTACGACCCAGAGCATCTGATCATCCCACGTGCATTTGCAATAGTTCTGACAAACAATGTTCAGGCACCGACCATCCTTGCAAGAGCAAGATTTGACCCAAGAACGGAGGAGTGCCGCAACCATCGGCGGGCAAAACAGAATGCACGACAATGGGGATGGAGAGACGGATGGCGAAAATAATTTACGATGCGATTACACCTTCCATCTTCAGATCCACACCGGTACCTATGCGCGACTACTCTACGCTCCAGAACACACGACCAAGCAAGCAACCGAGGCGAAGTTGTGCACGGCAATGGGGATGTGATGTTGCAAACATGGAAGCGAAAGCTGGGCACGACAATGGGGATGTGGTGATGCAAACATGGTCGGAATGAGCATCCATTGGAGGCAGAAGAAACCATCGGGCTCACGCAGATGCAGGAGACCACTCGCATCAAATGCCCATCAACATGATGAGTTTTTCACGAGCTCGGTAGTTAGCTTGTCACAGCATAAGCGCAACGGTAGTAAACTTCTATGCACGAGCTGCAGGTCTTGACCCTTCTGCGTACGCACGAGCGCCAGAAGAATGGAGAAGGATATACTACGGCTTTGTGGGGCAATCCTTCTATATTGTGCTCCTTCCTTATTGGTACTTTATAACCCAGCATCCGACCTTGCGTGCTGCCTCAGTACTCCATGGCCATAAAAGCCATTCACTCCCCACCAACTTCCACCTCATACATGCGAGCAGCACTTCTTTACTCTCACTACCTCGACTTCATGACACGAGCGTCAGTGGAGCATTCGAGTGTGATTTTGAACGAGTGCTTCTCTTTGCTGATGCATTCCGACAATCAAGAAACGAACCGAGTCACGAGTTTGCACACGCACGAAAAGCGCCGCAGAGGACTGGATCTCTCACTACTTTGTTAGCCACTAGAGTTAACCGCGAGGAGTTTCGAATGCTCCACGTTAAAGTTTGCACTGTTTTGGAGCTTGAGAAAATTGTCAAACGAGTGTGTTTATGACCATGGGGACGAAGTGTCTGATGAACACCAGGTTGCCCCACGAGAGGGAGTGGCAAGGTAGACTGTGACATGGCCCACGTTCATGGGGAAGGGAGTTAACTGTCGCAGGTGTGAGCACACATGAGACACAGTCAAGGACCTAAAGAACGAGTCCAAGTATATTTATCGCAAGCTCATAAGTTTGGCGCGGTGCTTTGTTGTCGATGCAGAGTTACAATTCCCTTACGCAGGTGGTTAAGGCAACCAGCGGCAATGTGTTCAATACAACACGCTCATGACCTTCAAGGCATGATGTCATCAAGGACACGCTACGCTGTAGCCAGACCGAAAAGGTTGCGGTACGAGAATGAGTCTGTGTGTCTACTTAAGTAGTTTATGGGGATGTTGTGAGCGTGAAGCTTTTTTTACGCATCTGGATGCTACCTCCAAGTATTTCTTCTTCGCCAGCTTACCAGCTCCGCACGTGAGGTTTAGGGAAGTCCACCGAGCGATTCTAGAGGTACGAGAATCACATATCTTCAAAGAAAAGCTTTAAAGGCGACACGAGCACAACCTTTAGATGGCTTCGGGAATATTCGACGAGATAATAGGGAAGTATAATGCCATTGAACTTTCGGCAAGTTCCCACCTGCATGCAGGAAATCATCACAAGCTCTTTGGAATCAAGAGTACGAGCGAAATGGAATCAGAATGCGGACAACTTCCCCACCTCACTTTCAGGATCAAACAAGGATGGAGAAGAAGTTCCGATACGGCATATTTCCGGAAAGCAAAGCACTTACCCCACGTATTCCATGCAGTTCTCTTTTCTGCTGTCACTTCAGAGTGAAGAATCTAGAAGCTTGCGCTGGCATGATCTTCCTCAATATGCGGGATATCTTATCTGCACGAGGTCACATCTGGTACATTTCATCCCGGAACAATCAGACTCGGAAGATTATAAGTCTTTTAGCAACTTCTGGCACAATCTGATCATGTTGAAGCACTGGGGTTCCGATGCTGAAAAAGCTTCAGGAATATGGGGACGACGAGGATGCGAGAAGGCACCTACGCATCCCAGAACTTGAGCCTGAGAAACATGGAGCAAATCTTATAGATCTGAATATGACATGGACTTCTCTACGACATTACTGCTTTGGCTAAGCCGTAGAAAAACGTTCAAGAACACGCAAAACTGGATGTATGAGAATGGGGACGCAGCCATTGCCCCCCCGAGCCTGATTGCGATAACAGACGCTTTACACTGACGAATCTATGAGAATTCGAATATTCATCATGCTTCACGTTGAAGAAGAACGGAATAGTATCTGAAAGACGTCCGATAATGGGGATGTAACCATGGGTATTCTACTTTGACCACGTTGGTGAAATCTAATCTATGAGCCAACTCGTCTTTCACGTACTTAGCCGGTAGAACTTTACATCGATTCAAGTTTGGAAGGCTTAAGCGCTTTTCACCTTTCAAAATTCACACCCCAACCTTTTCTGATACGGTATACGTATTGAAAATGATATTCCGGACCAAACGAACGACCATGGGCATGCTTGCATGCCATCGACATGGATTAGCTCACCACAGCTATGGAAATGACGGCTACCTAACTCGAGAGTGGCCGGTTGATCCTGAGCACGCACACGAGATTTGTAAGAAGTTATCCACCAAGCGTAGAATTGCGCAATCATCCTGACCAGCGCTGCAGCTGGACAGCACAAAGAGACACGACTTAATTCCGCGATTGCATCAAGATTATCGTTTAGGATTATATGTGATGCACTCTTTCCTGGCCAGGTTATTGCACGACCGGATCAACGATCGAAGCCAAATTCACGATCATGGGGATGTGAGCGTGAAACGTAGTAGGAAAGCGTCGGTACGATACCTATTCATCCACATTCTGAGCAGCACTCCCCTGAACACGAAATATCTCAAAGGTTGCGCCTTGCTACTGAAGTTAACTCAGTGCACCATCTTCTCAATGGAGATCACAGCTGGTGAAATACATTCAAAAACGGCCTCCAAACGAATGGCACGAGATACTGGTTCCTCACAATTCTTTTTACGAATCATGAGATCGCCACAAACAACAGCACGAGAGGAGAGTTAGTTGCGTGCCAACATAAGTATGTTTCCAACCTTCATGGTTATTGTGTAGATGAATAGTCAGGTAATAGAAAAGACTCAAGCCACGATCGAAGACTCCACTATAATTGGAGAGAGAAACTCACGTAAATTTCACTGCAAACAGGGCTATCCATGAGAGACACGGGACACGTCCATTGAGATCAAGAATCCACTGGCACCCAGGATCTGTTCTCTTTGGAACTAGCATAGTGCATAGCATGGGGTCGTAGCCTCGTAGGTAGACTGGTAGCCTGAGCATGGTGAATATATATGACACTATTTTCTTGCTGATGAAGAGGCATCTCGAGACTCTGTAATAATAGGAAGCAGTAATTAAGATGAAGCTTTTGACGAGAAAGTCCGGAAGTACCAGGAAGCAAAGAAGCATCAGTAAGAGATAAACCGGGAGACCTACCTCTGAAGTACCGTATTGGAAGTGCTCCGATGTTGGTGCCGGCAATCTTGTTCTAACCTGCCCATATCGATTAAACCCTAATAACTATTCGCGGATAACCCCTTCACGGGAACTCTCCATTCATCTTGACCTCTCCAATCTTGTGCTCCTCACTAACCAACGTCCAATCATCCGTCTTGACCAACAAAACTCTCCACCCCTTCTCCTTCATCATCTCCCATACACTCTTCTCCATAACCCACTCAGCAACTCCCTTCCTGAACGGCATCAAACCCTTGACTCTGCTCTCGGTACTCTCATGCTTCCATGTGAATCCAGTGACAAAGATCGTGTTTTTGCCGACATTGAAGCTCTTATCCTTCTGCTGGCCACCAACAATCTGGTCTCTTAGCCAACCAGGCTTGTCGAAAGCCTCAACAGCATCAATGGAGTCCGGGTTGAAAAAGGTGAGCTGTAGGACTTGTTGCCAGGGGGCGAATAGGGCAACGTGTGCGATTGTTTCCGCTTGTAGCGAGAAGCGAGCCAGTGATGGGTGAGCCGGTATGAGATTCGATGTCGTGAGGGATAGAGGAAGAACTTGCTGGAAAATCGAAAGATGCGTGCGGAGTTCAGGGAGGAAGGGACGCAGATCATATGACCGATCTGTACCTGTTGCCTTGCGAGTTAAGGGCCAGTAGGGGTTGATCGTAGCTGAAGATGAGAGAGGAGCAGCGCCAGGTGGTGTTACTGAAGTGTTCAACAGGCCGGTCGAGACTATCGGGTCGAGGAAGGAGCTGATCCAGTGACGAGGAATACCTCGATCGACAAGGTATTGGCAGAGCCTGAAGAATGTGTAAACTGTCAAGGGCTGCTCAATGCCCATAAACATCATCATAGAAGATCGGTAGTTCCGTACCACAGGCAGAAGTATCTTGAGCAACATCTGGGCGAGCCATCGGAGAAACCACAACTTGTTGGGAAGTTTAAATGGGTTCTTCGTTGGTGCTTCCCAGCGATGGAAAAACATCAACGGCCCAAAGGGAGTTGCCTGGGTAAGCTCCGCCTTGTAAACCTCCTTCATGAGAGGAGTATCTTGAAAAGACAGTCCAAAAAGATCTCTGGCAACCGCCAAGTCTGGCAAGCAAAGATACTCAGCAATTGTATGGGACAGTCCTTCCGTGAACAAGCTAGTTGCAAATATCGAGTTACTCTGAACGAAGGCTTCTTTGTTAGATTCCTTCAGAGTTGGCAGTGCATACAGTAGCGTACTGAGATGGCCTCCAGTGTAATCGGGAATGTTGCTGAGATAGATGGCATCGAAGCTCTTCTTCTTGGTGTGCACTCCGAAACGATACTCATCCAGCTGATGGTTTACTTCATCCGCCACTAGGACCACCTTGAGCTCCGCTGCCTTTTCACCAAAGACACGAGCTACAGCTGAGAACCAGGGCGATATCCGCTCGATGGAGTTGAGGTAGGGTTTTGCTGACTGCCGTGCCTTGACCATGTGGCGAGCCATAACAAGATTTCCGTAGTATTCTGTGGCTTCATTCCAAACATTCGAAACATATTCGCCGATATGCGATGTCTGCGGTTGTAACAACATTGAATCATCCAGATCACCAGATCCCCTGGGCAAAAACTGTTAGCGAACACACGGCAAGTAATAATGGAGACATACCATGTAAACCAAGCTTCCTCCTGTATCTGTGTGACGTTCGGCTTCCAGTGCTTAGCTGTGTATTGCTTCAACTTCGACGTCTATTCAAGGATTGGTTAGGAGAGTTCCGCCTCAATGGGATTGAATACGTACCTTCTCGGTTTCTGACATCTGCTTGTTCAACAATTCAAACAACGCTGGTTCCTTCACTCGAGCCATATTTGCAGGAGGAGGAGCCATCCTGGTCTCCTTGTGTTGCAGAAACTCCGCAGCAATGTCTGGATGCGCTTGCATATACTCTTCGGCCTCTGCTGGTACTTCAAGCTTGGAGCCATCCTGGATGGCTTCAACGCTATTCTTTCCGAGAATACCCTCAGAATCCGCAAGCCAGTATTTCAAGACATCCACAACTGCCTCAGCTGAGCGGGAAGGTACTTCTATCCAAGGGATCCCGAAGGTGGCTACTCCATTCGTAACTTGCGAGTTCGCAATAAGTGAGCTTACAACAGTCCTCATTCTCTCATAAGCCCAGGGCGGCATGACCGAAGCGGCAAAGGTGTAGGTAATTGTTGTCTCAAGCTCCTGTCTCTCCAAGCTGGCTTCTCTCGTCGAAAGGTTCTCAACCTGTCTCTTGGACAACGTGTCGATCAAGGAGATCAAAATAAGCAATCTCGCAATAGCTTGCTCCTTGATGTCTTGCAAAACAAATTCGAACTTGTCTTTGCTGCCGTCATCCGAAACCGAAGCAGTCGACTTGGAAGACCGCATTCTTTCGAAGTATGAGATGACGTGGTTGAGCTGTTGAAAGAAGTGTCTGCCGTCTCCAATTCCACCATAGAGAAGAGAAAGATCCAGTTGACCGCTCTGTCCGAGGCTATTCTTCATCTTCAGCAAATCTTCGTCGGAGTAGGCAGCCGAAGGCTCATCGTGACCGTGTGGGTAATATTCCGCTGGACCTGCATGAACAAGAAACGTTAGCACCCAGCCACAACACACCTCTGCTACCTCGGCGAGCCACGAGCATGCGAAGCATAAAAAGGCCATCAAGCCAACCTGAACCCCCTGAATGGCCGGAAAAGAACAAGAATGAACGAGCTTACCTGCCTTTGGTCTTGTCCGTGGGAAATCCACTACTTCCTCCCATCCCAGTCCGTCATGCGCACTCTTGTTGTACTGCTGAGAAGCCGTGACGAGATTTTGCTCTTCTTGACCCAAACTGACACCCTCCAACTGCTCCACGATAGAATCCCAGGATCTCAGTTGGAAGTGACACTTCTTCTCCCTCAGTTTCAAGGACTTGATCTTCTCTTCGTCCGTCTCGACGCTCAGTGCTTTCTGAATCACAGAAACACATTGCTCATACTGTCCAAGCTCGAATAACGCACCGCTCAACGCACGAAGCGGAGCTGGATCGGCTGGGTCGAGACTGGCCGCTTCTTCAAACTTCTCCGCCGCTAAGACAATGTCAGCAAACGTCATATCATGATTGAAAAACCCTTACCTTCTTGGAAATTTCCATCCTTGTACAGTTTGGTGCCGAGCTCACGAACAGCGCTGCTCGTTTTCGGTTTCCTTGACTTCGCCATTGTGGTTGTGGAGAGGATGTTCTTGAAGGGTCTCCAACTGTCGTCCTGTTTTTCGCTAGCGGAGTTGCGGGGATGGGCATCAGGCTAATCCAGATTGGGGTCCAAGCGATCGCGCCTTTTCAGGTTAGTCCAAGCGAACTTCCAGGGACCGCCAGAGCCTCATCGATCAATTTCTCCATCTTTCAAACCACCAAGTCAGGCGTCAAAAAGCCGGCGATAATTTTCGCCTTGTTGTCTTCAGGAGTGATGGCATGGATTGCTTCGCGTTGATTGTTTGCTAATGCTCGCAGCATTCAGATACCAGATCCAACTGTCGATGCTACCAATGCTTTGTGAGCTTGCCATTGAGGCGGACGAACCTAGCTCATTGCGGCTCAACAAATCCCCAGTCGCTCGACGCATACCTATACCAAGAAACCAGCTCGAAATATCTTTGAGAGAAGCTACAAATACTTTCTGAGCCCCAAAAGACACCAATTGGGATGGGAATTAAAGCCCAATCGGGAATCGACATCGACGATCGACTCGTCAACAGGCGAAATCAACAGCCTGAACGACCGAGCCGACGCCAATTACACTCTGAGCGACATCTGTGATTGCGAGGAAAGAAACGGAAGCAGTCCCTTGAGACATGCCTCGTTCTCCAAAACACCATCCACGTTCAAATGAGAGGCAAGATGGCAACGTGGCACCCTGAAAATCTCAAGCGGTGCTGAAGGCCAAGAGACCAAGAGTTGATTACGACTGCATTCAAGGCGAAGACTAGGATTACATATGAAAGAGGTACGGTCGGTGATGCCCGTTGTGGCAGAGAAAAGCACCCATCCTAGTCCGCATTCTGAAAGCCATCATACAGCTTGCAAGCTTGTTCGATCTACGCCTCCAGAAAACGCACCTCATTGGAACTCAACAGGATATATGCATACGATCAATCCAAGGGACTTATTGGCAGGCGATCCGGCAAGAACTACTCTGTTCGGATACGACAACACCGAACTTGGGCCTGGGTATGTTCACAAAGGAGTATTGCCGAAGACAGCCAATACTTCGGTCTTCTGCATGTGGTATCGGAGTTGCCAGCGGGGCTGAGAACAGCATCGGAGGCTCTGCGAAGGATTGTGTAACCTAGTCCGATCAGCAAGGGTCAAGAGATACTACTTCCTAAATGAGCGCTTGGACTGTCGCCTTTGGATTGGGTTTCTGCATGTTAAGCCTTTTTGACGGCTCGGAAACTTATATGCAAGAGATCGTGGTTGGGACCTGCATGGAACAGCAGTGCTGGTATGTTGGGTGCTGATTGGCTTGCGGCTGAAGATCGATGCAACTGGGGTTGACCCCCTTTTGACATCGATTTTCCACCATTTCTCAATCGTCTTTCCTCATCAAGACATTGCAAAAGGGACCCAACTCGGTCTTTGAACAAAACAACACCGCAAAGGAGGCACAGGAAGAGACGGGTATGGTCTGATATCGTTCTCGAAAAGCAAAGGCAGCTCAGCTTCTCGAGAGATTTTGTGATCCAAAATGCGAGTCGACACCTCAATTGGATGAGAGGCGGAAGAGCCTCCTACTCTACCATACTATGTACTGCGTCGTGAGCCTCATCATTGGTGTATAAAGATGGCCTGAACTCCGACAGTAATTCCTCATCCAACCTGTCGGTCTCTTCTCACTCTTTACAATTTTCGGTTCAACTCTGCAGCCATGAAGGTCTCCATTACATTCGTTTTGCTCGCTCTACTCCCAGCTCTTCCAGCACTTGCCGCCCCAGGACCTCACCACGACTACCACCGTAGTTGCGACAGCCGTACCACGAAATCAATTGTCAAGGCCGTCAAGGACACCGGTTATTCTGGGACTGTCGCATGTCAGAACATTCTTTACGGGAGGGTTCGACCAGTCACCAAGATCGTTACAAAGAGGGCTACCGTCACCAAGAAGGCGAGGACCAAGTTTGTTGAGGTTCCTGCTACTAGAACCAAGTACAGAACGTGAGTTTATGATTCTCAAGCTGTCTGATGGAACGCTAATTATGAACCAGCACTACCCTCTGGGATACCTCTTCGAAAGTCAAAACCAAGTTGACCACGGTCACTGAAAGCCCCGATGAGACTTCAATTGTCACGGTATCCTCGTAAGTAACCTTCCCTACATAATAATCAAGTACTTGTGCTAACCTTTGTCTGTCACTAGGACCAATGTTATCACCTCCACGGATGTCATTAGCTTCACCGAGCAAGTCACCAACATAATCACTGAGAGCTCCACCAAGGGTGTCACCACTACGACCACATCTACCAGAACCCTTGTCCCTCTCCAGAAGCGTGATGCCATGCCTACGGCCGCTCCTGAGCTCGAGACACGTCACAGACATTACGAAGACTACGTGCCACGCTCTCTTCGCCGCTACGAGTTCGACGATCTTGTTCACGCCTGCCGCTGCCTCAACATCAAGAAGCCAAAGCCAGAGACCAGAACTCGCTTCTCTACTAAGGTCACCACTGTCTTTACCACTCCAACCGCTACAATCACCAAGACCGGCAAGGTTACTTCTACCTTGACTTCTTCCTCCACCAGGACCGTTCCAACCACCACGACCGTCTCTGTCACCACCACCATCCCAAACCTCTTCACTGCAACCCACACCGACGTCGTTGACACCACTACCATCGAAACTGTCTCCACCACCACCACTCTTACCACTGACACCACCACCACCGTCGTCTCCACCGCCACCACAGAGGCTACCGCCAGCGCCCTTGTCGACTACTCAGGCTGCAACAGAGGTGCCTTCGGAGATTTCAACTACATGCCTACCAATGTTAGGTACGAGAGTCGTCCTGCTCAAGCAAGCCCTCTAGAGTGTTGCTTCAGGTGTGCGGAGACCAAGAACTGCTGGGGAGCTTTCATGTACAAGGGTGCCTGCAGTGTCTATGTCAAGATCAGGAAGGATGGACCCAATGAGAGCGAGATGTGCCCACTTGGAACCTGGAACTTTGCCATGTGGAGGGATTTGGGCAAGACTCCTACCTTCCAGCAGTCGGATCATATTGTTTATCCTGGACCTTGCTTTGCTTAAGAGCTACATCGTCGGAAGTTAATGGTTGTTTCAAAGTTGGTTCTTGCTCGCGAAATACGTTGGAACCACGCCGAAAAACTATAGATTGGAGGATCTGGAGGGTTTGAAGTGGATCTACTTTGCGTATGGTAGGATCAATGGATATTTATCTGCTAATAATATTACTTAATTGCTTAATCGGACAAATAATTTGATGCTTGCTTGTAATCCTTCTTCTTCTCAACTTTCATCTTCAAGTTGAGCCTTAATCAATAGTCATGAGATTCTCCTTTGAATCTCCAATACATTCCCACTCCGCTCTTTTAACCACCACAGCCTTCTCTTGAAACTTTCCATTTGAAACTTCGATGTCAATCACCATCAAATCGAAAGATCGATTCTCCCGATTACCAGGCGCAAAATAGCTTCTCTTCAGCCCATCCAGATCCTCCAATCCACCAGCCGGCTTCTCTTGTAGTCCAGAGAGAGAAAACAACTCATCCCAGTAGTCGGTGAAAGACAGTTCGAGACCTTCTTTATAGAACGGATTACGAAAGGGCATTTGTTTAGACTCGCTGTTGATCTCCTGCTCAATGTAATGAAGAGCAAGCCATTCTTTGCCGGTCATGTTTTCGGTAATCGAGTAATCGAAGAAATGAAAGCCACCCTCCGTTTTACCACCCATTCTCCTAACGGCTTTGCAGCGTCGACAGTTCTTGGTGTCAAGACAGGAGCACTTCCATGCGGCGTACTCTGAGGGCTGGGAGTCAGGGTGAGGAGTAGCACCGCGCGCGTAAAAGAACAGATAGCGGAGGTAAGCGTCGAATGTCACAGTTGTACCGCCTAGATACTTAGCGAACTCGTCGGCAGCATCGTGGGCCCGGAATTCGTCCAACCATTGCTGATCGCCGCTCTCTCTGTGCCAAGGGCATTCTCTTCCTTCTGGCTGCTGGCATCCTAAGCACCCTGGTACTTTCTCTTCATCCTCCATATTGTCCGAATCATAATCGAGAGAAGTAGGCGGCCTGATGTAGCCGGTTGCTTCCCATCGTGCCTCATCATCCGTAGGTAAAATCTTTTCGTACAATTTCCAGAAAGTCATCGTAACGTTCAGGTGGATCCAGGAGTAGCTTTCCTTGTCCATTTCTCCATGATGTTCTTCTTTGAAAACCTCTCCGACATCCCAGAACTGCGGTTGGTACTTTAATCTGAGCTCACGAGGCTGCATGTAGTTCCCGAGCTTAAAAATCCTCGCCATAACTCCAGTAGCAAGCGACTTCGCATTCGAGCTGAGAAAGTTTCTGGTTTTGTCGGGTAACGCATCCGGCCGCGAGAGAAGAAAGAGAGGCATTGATTGCGGACCGTAAAGACGTGTTGCCAATGCCGTATAGACCGATGTGGTGTTCCCTGCCAGAATGTTTCGAAAGCGCGAATGTGTTTGTGCCAGTGCTAGTATAGTTTCTTCGTAGGCTGCATACTTGAATATCTCGAGGATTATTTCGCACGGTAGGTCGACAAGGTTGCGGGATTCGGACTCAGCCATGGTTGCGTTGTGGGATGGTAATATAAGACCGGAAGTTGAAGGTGCAAACAAAGTTCGGGAGAGGCGGGAGGTCTTGAGGTTGTCGACGGAATAAGATCCGATAAGTGACGTTGCCGAGGAGGCTAGAGAGAATTGGTTTGCTGCGATAAGATTAAAGCTTGCTCAACTCCAACTGTAGGAGAAATGAGCTCTTGTCGCCCTTCGCGATATTTCAGTGAACTCTTGAGAGTTTGTTGGATGGTGAAGATGGGATAAGGCAGGAACAAACTTGAGAACAACAAGGAATGAAGGCAGAAAGACAAGTGAGCCGCCATGCATCGTGTCTGTGCAACCCCAGTTTCCTAATGTGGGACAACACTTGGGTTACACAAGTGAGATGGGGATCACAAAGAGCCTCGCCCAACGCCAGCACCTCAGAGCAATTCCATGATCAGGAAGTATGGACCCAATGGAAGCGAGATGTGCCCACTTGGCCAGGTACCTGGACCTTTTCCATGTGGAGGGATTTGTGCAAGGCTCTTACATTCCACTGGCAGCAGTCGGATCATATTGTTTATCCTGGACCTTGCTTTGCTAAAGCCGATGCGATACTCGTGCCCAAGGGTTGGTTGTCGCTAGCGACAACGTCAATTTCTGGTCCTCTGGAAGAAATGGCACTCTGCTCCACAGAAGTGGCTCTGAAGAATTCGTTGTGGTGGCACGCTTTAAACACTCGGGAGTCGAGGAGAACGTGCCTTTAGCTCAGCCAAGAATGACATTTTGCGTTTGGCTGTCTGGCACTCTGTGGAGCAGAGTGCCATTTCTTCCAGAGGATCAGAAATTGTCGTTGTCGCTAGCGACAACCAACCCTTGGGCACGAGTAGTTGAGGGCGGAAACACTGTCTTGATTATTTTGAAAGGGTGGAAATCGGGAGCTCCGGAGATTACTTGTTGTATCAAGAACATACTAAGTACTAAGTAGGGAATGCCATACGGCTAAGTTTAAAACTTAATCCTACTTAATTAATCACTACTTCTTACTTCTCAGAGACTGCTTTGCCCAGCTTCATGCGCTGTGACATGGCGGTGAACTTCTAAAAAGATCATAAGGGTATACAATCCCGATAGCCCGAGGCAGGGGATCGACTAAGAAGGAATCGATTCGAGAACGAATTAAGAACGATGGAATAACTCACTAGCGCGATTGAAGTACGCCCGATAATATACGAGGGCGGGTGGTAAAGACATGTAAGGAAAGGTACTTACCTACTAAGTAGGCTCATGTAAAGCAGCTTGTAGCCAATGCATTAGTCTATATGAATAAGACCAAGCTATTTAGAGATATTTAGGAACGAGAAAAATTCGAACGATGAAAAACAGAAGAGAAGACGCAATGCTAAATTATACTCTCGAATGTCTATCTGTTCAAGGCAAAACTAAGCTTAAATACTAAAGTTTTAAGCTAGCGCATTCATCAGAGCAGCAACGCGCTCCAAACATGAAGTAGGTACATGATTGGTCGGTTGAAATAACAGTTCGGGCCTTAGTAAAATGGGTTATGAGTCGACTCCTTCTAACTTCTAAGTACTTAGGAAAACACTAAAGCATCGATCTATTATCAAGCTCAAAGCAGTAGAAAGTATAAGCGCTTAGGAAAAGAATTTGAACTCGTAGGTTCCGGCAGTGGTAAAGCGATACGTATCGATACTTGCGATGCTCATGTACCGGCATCGATGTAAGTGGATAGAGCTTTACGGCCTGGTTCTCTGCCTCCGGATCGGTTCCATGAGACCACCAGGCCCCATATTTACAGCCCGCGCATAATGAACGGCTTGGGTAAGCGCGGCAATAACAAGCGGCTTCTTCGCGCCCAGAAAAAAAGACCTGATGCCGAGATCCTTTTGTTCAAATCCCATCTGCTCGCATTCCATGAGAAAATTTAACCGAGCCTTATCTGCAGCTGAGGCGGTAGGTGAGCCCTCTGCAGCTGAGACGGAAGGTGGGCCCTCTGCCGCCTGTACCGTGTTAGTGGTTTCTTCTATCGCCTCAGGGCTAGTATGAGGCACAATTTCGGAAGCGGGGGCTTCACTAGCACTGTCAAACTCGAGCGTACGGCTAGAAAACACCAACGGATTTCCACCGATTGACCTGACGAACGTATTCAGACACTCAACGAAGACTGGAGAGTTCCAGAAGTCGGCAAACGCAATAAGGTTTTCAGTGAGCAGAACTGGTACCGCCTGTCCATTCTGAGTTGCTATGGCAGCCGTGGTGGAATAAGTCTCTACTCCGAGGATAAAAGCAGCATAGTAGTCGACTCGAAACTTCTCCACCATACTTTGAAGTGGTAAGAAAAACCAATCAAAAAATTCGATTGCAATTCTTCTGATCAGGGAACGCTTCACTTCCAGTAGAGTAATCGCAAGCGGTTCCGGTCCGTAATCTTCTGAAGGGATATCGCTTCCAATATCTGAGCCCTCCGGCGAACCTCTGGCTCTTGCTGAGAGCTCTTTCAATCTTCTATCGTGTAGATCATATAGATTTTCGTAAGTCAACGATTTCTTAAATCTCTTATCCTGCTCTTGTTCCTCCGATTCCGGTATCAGAGCCCTGTAAAGTTTAGGGCGCATTTTTTCAACACTGTGAATACCGGATTCTAATTTTGAGAGCATTTGGTCAATTGCGTCGGAGTCTGCTTCCTCATCGGTACTGGGTGCGATATCTGAATGACTCCCTTCGGCCTCAAGCGAAATAGGCTGTTCCAACACTTCGTACATCTCGATTTCAATGTTTCGTATCGCCTTAAGCACATCCGCGCTGCAGTTTAACGTATCCAGGTCCCCTCTGTGTCGACTTGCGTTGAGATCAGGAGGACTCGCCGGGTTCACGAAGAGAAATTTGATTGTGTCCAACTCCGCCTGATACAAACGAACCAAAGCCCGAGCTCGTTTGACGTCGAACTGCATATCGTCGGGCTTATCTGGAGAGATACCGAGGGAGAACTTCATTTTGTCCACAAACGCCGTCCGTAATGCATCAACATTAAAACTCCCGTCCTCATTTGTCATAGCTTCAATACTGGAAAGAAGAGACTTTGCTCCGGCCAAATCATTGTGCACAGGCTCCCTCTCGAGATACTCGAAGATTTCGCCTTCACCGTGGGTGCACTTGCGACAGGCGAGATGTTGCGGATAGTCCGAGAATTCTTCGATTGTCTTTGCCAGGCCTTGATCTTCGTCGTATTTTCCATCTGCGGCGAAGCCCAAAAGCTGTTCCGCAAGATCGCAACGAATACCGTAGCGATAGCGTTTAGGTGGCGAGGGAGAAGGACTGGCGGTCGGTGCGCTCATGATGTACCTAAAGGTGAGTGTAAGGCAAGAGCTGGCGAAACAAGAACGGATTTGTGAAGGTTTATTGGATTGGAAACTGGTGTTGAAAGCGGTAGTGTTGATGTTCTGAGATATGAAGTGGTGGGAGAAGCAGGGCCTTTATACTTGCGATAGGAAAGCCAGAGGAGCAAGACGCTGGAACTGCACACAAGGTCAGATTGGAAGAGCTATGGTTGGTCGCCCCTACCGAAGAAGACATGAACGTTGCGGTCCTGGGCAAACGCCGAATAAACCAACAACCAAATTCCAACCTTCTACCCTGGCTCTTGACCTATCGGGGCTATACCGACAACAAAAGCAAGGAGCAATGCCAAAACCTAAAACCATTGCAAACCACTTTATGACCTCTGACCTTATATTTCCTCTTCGCTAGCCCATTTACAGGTGTTGTGTTCCTCACCAATCAAATTCACAGAATCTACAAGGTCCTGCATCATCCCAATCACATTGAAGACGAACGAAGCAGCATCAACTGACCGAGAAGTAAGGGGAAGAAGTAAGGGGAAGAAGCAAGGAGAAGAAGTAAGGAGAAGAAGTAAGGAGAAGAAGCAAGGAGAAGAAGCAAGGAGCAGAAGCAAGGAGAAGAAGCAAGGAGAAGAAGTAAGGAAAAGAAGTAAGGAGACCGGTGGCGGAAGCAAACGTCCCAGCAGCACCATTCCCAAGCAAGTAAGATCCAATATATCGTATGTCTCGAGACGAGCAAATGTCGTAATCGATCCACTGCTGCTAGCCACTTGGGCGAATATGTAAACGATTCCGAAACTCAGGGATGAAGGAAAAGCAATATGGTGCCATCATCGGTCGATTGGAGCCAGAGTGGTGGGCAAGAACTACCGAGGACCAAACGAACGTCCATGGCGAGCCTGGGGGTGGATGTACTGAACCACATTGTCGTATTGTTGGAACATATCTGTGTTATTATTAGCAAGTTTCGTTTGTATACGAGGTGGACAGAACCTTTGGGGACTTGAGCGATGGTCATGTTGACTAGGAGCAAACGAAGTGGAGGGGCAAGATAGTAGAGAACGCCTATGCACTAGCACATAGAGATACTCAGTCTGGCAGACAGACGCACAAGGATCTTCAGAGTGGGAGAAAAAAAGAGGATAATATTGTGACGGATGCGATAAGTAGCCCTAAATACCGACAATCATCTTGCTCAGGCGACCATCCCTCGATACCCATAGTGCGGAAGCCCGTACGTAATAGAGCACCGAGTGGGAAATCAGAGGCAAGCTGCTATCCCTTCCACAGAGCCACATTTTCTCCTTGTCCCTAGAACCAAAGTCGTGGAGCTCGCTAATCCTCTCGCAAAAACAGCGGCTTCTGGTACCTGAGATGGGGGATGAAGTGTCGAGACTGTGGTTTTGAACTTGGAAAAGAACGGCCGAGTTGCTGTTGCAGAATCCGAGGGCGAGATCAGCCGGTGAAGCAAAGAGGCCGCTCCTGGATACGCCTGGTGGTAGAAACGCTTCCCTTACCTGCCAAAGAAACTCGAACTCCTGTGCGTAACTGACGTGTGCTGCTTCGTACTCCATGTAGAGTCATGTTCCGGTGGACCTTGATGCCATTTGATGTCGAGAGCTGGCAAATATCCCAGGGATGTTGCTGCCAGTACTGAAGAGCTACTCGTGCGTCAGAATCTTCAGGCCGGATCCAACGATTTCATTCCCAAACAACTGTCGTCATCCTCTCACTGCCATCTTGTCCGTCTCCGCGCTCAACCGGTGCTGGGCATTGTCTTCGTGTGGGTAAACAGGTGTCGAGATTCTGGATTCAGGGTGCGACAGAATTGGTCAGGTATGAGGTTCGGAGAATGGATGGTGCATAGAGCAGAAGACGTGGAGATTGTAGGCCGAAAGATGCAATGAAGGTAGCAAAACGATCCGGTTGGTGACGTAGGCTGAAAAGTTTGGGGGAAGTGGATTGTTGCCAAAAGCGGGAGAAGAGAAGGTTTCTTTTTTCCTGGGGCGCTCCAACAGAGTCGTGAGCACGAGTAATTGCGATTCCTTTGCTGTTCGTGTAAATTGGGCGAGTTGAGGGTTTGTTGGAAGATGAAGGTGGGGCGGGGTGGTGACGATGTGCAAGCAAACGAAGGATGAAGGCAGAAAGACAAGTGAGCCGCCATGAATCGTGCCTGTGCAATCCCAGTTTTCCAATGAACACTTGAGTTACACAAGATAAACGGAGATCGATAACAAAGAGTCTCGCCCAAAGCAAGTCCATGCAGAGTGGAACTGGGTAACAATCATCCAAGAACCAGAACCAGAACCAGAATGAAAAGAAAGCAACATCAGTAAAGCAAGCATACAGTATATTAAACTGGGTATCGGGTAGAGGTAAAACTAAAGAAAAAAGACATGGACCAGAAACATTCCATCCTTGCCAACAGTTGCAAGTCGTTCCTCACCAAGCCGCCCATTAACCAGCCATATCCGCGTCATTCGAATGAGCAGAAATTAGTTTCAGCTTAAACGCACAGATATAGTCGTCCCATTCCGACCTTCTGACAACCGCGGTCCTTGTCTCACTGTTGCCATTTGGAAGCTCGACAGTGACCCGTCTCAAGTCAAACCCACGACTAGCATGTGTCCTTCCAAAAACATCAACCATTGGCCAGGACTCGTCGTTGAAATATATCTTCGTACAGGAATCAAAATCGATTTTGGACGATTGAAGAAACTTGAATTCACCTTCTGCATTTAGATTGCACATATCAACATCAGACACTCCGTAGTAGAACTTTCCCAACTCATGCTCCGGAGCACTGCGATGGCAGAGAAATGGATCAGCGAAAGGTGACAGCTCAGGCTCTGCCGATCCCGACATAACTCGTTCTAGAAGGAAAAGCGAATGGGCTTCTTTGCCTCGCTTCACAAGTTCTCCTGTGAACGAATAATCGAAGAAGTGGAGGCCACCTTCTTCCCTAACCTTTGCCCAGGGTTTGCAATGCGTGCAGGACTCCTGATTTAGACCGGGGCAACTCCAAGCTGCAAACGCCGGCGGCTCAGAGTTAGGATGTGGGGTGGCAGCAATAGCATAGAAAAACATATAGTCGAGAAAACATTGAAACATGCCAGTGGGATAGAATAACGTCACATCCTTCGCCACTTGCACAGTTGTGGATAGTACACCATCTTTACGGCGCTTGTTTATCCACTCAGCATCGTAGCATCTGCCGTGCCAATAACAATGACCGTCTGCCGCTTCTTTGCATGGTAAACATTGGAATGGTGCCACACTATCGTCGCTATCGTCGCTATCATCGCTAGCTGCTTCAAGTTCGGGATAATTGAAACTTCGGGTCTTCCATGTCGTATAGATCTTCTCATAAGGCTCCCACCAATTCTTGGTCACCGTCCATCGAGCCTTGAGAAAGCCAATCTTGTCCATGGTTCCCCCATCTCCGAAGAATGCTCCCGATATCCAAAAGTCTGGCGTTTGTGGGTTTTCTCTGATATCTGGTTGTACCTCCTCCATCAGATTCCAATATTCCTCGCGAGACTCGGCTGACACTGGTCGTGCATGTGCAGCGAGGAACTTTCTTGTTTTGTCGAGAAGTGCACCCGGCGTTGAAAGCATAAGTAGACGGAGTGCTTTTGGGCCATAAAGGCGGGCCGTAAGGGCGGTGTAGATTGCCGAGTTGTTGCTGTCCAGGATGGCTTGGAAGCGGGGATGCGCCTCTGCTAGGGCTTCGATGGTTTTGAGGTAGGGAGCATGTTTGAAAACAAGGAGGATAAGCTCAGGTGGTAGTGTGAAAAGAGACGGGATTGGAGAGGAGCCCATTGGATTGTTGTTGTGGAATGGAGAGTTTCGAAGCCAGGAACGGGGGAGGTAATGCAGGGTCTGAAGGCAGCAAGCGACATTTGTGAGCCGCCAGGCATCCTGATGCTAATTCATTTCTGGGATGGTCGCATCGAATGGCCTGCCAATTCTGCGCTGTTTAGGCAGGTATAACCATGGTTGTGCATGTCTGAGAAGGCGGTGGTTCGAACGTTCCGGCTCTTTCGAGAAACAACAATCTCTCGACAACTCATCACCTTCTTCAACCCTTTCTCAACAGCAGCAGCTCATTGCTACGATTAGGAAAGAGGTTTGCCGGCCTGCATCAGCCTAGCGACGCGACAGTCTATCGCTAGGGACCTATGCCTCTCACATTCCATGGCCACCCTACAAGGCCACCAGCAAAGTCTCCGCTCATCTCGATAGACGACATCATCTGAGCTATCGACCGGAGAATTTCATCAAACTGAACACTATTTCTCTAGGACTAGACAAAGCCAACGTTTTCTGACTTTAATAAACAGAGAGTCGAATACCAAACCGATCAAACGAAACGAAAACGCCAACGAGATACCAACCGTCACTGTCCAATCAAATCCAACATGTTCAAAGTGGACGATACCTCTTCCTTTGGCGACATTATAAGCACGATTGACGATTGGGAAGATGAAGTTCACCAAGATGCCTCTCTCATACACGACATCCCGAACGAATCGTCAGAATCTGCTGCCAATCTCTCCTCCACATCATCCACCTTCGATGGCCGATTCACACCAGATTCAGACCTCTTTGATGACGATTCGACTTCACAACACTGGCATGAAGATGGAGAAGATTCATCGGACGAGTCGGAGAATGGGTGGGAGCCAACCGCGACAGAAGGCTACAAGGCCAGGGAGGAAGTGTCTCCAGACTTCGAGGCTTCCACGGCATCATCAGAAACCAAATGGAACACCAAGTTGATCTCGAAGGAGCAAATGCGAATTTCAGAGGGTGACTACGACTGGTGGGGAGGAAACTGCATCTTTACCAGCGATGGCCACAAGGTCTTGCCACGCGACCTAGTCAGAGCAATCACTGGACTTAGCTGGCTCGACTGGTTTTTAGCGTGCGAGCGTGACTTTACCGTCAAGGAGCTCTTGGACCGTATCGTCCCTCTTTGGCAAGAATACAGCAACATGGATTATGACAAACATTTCAGCCTCGAACATTGGGATGGAGATCGAGTCCAAACCGTCAGGCATTCCTATAGACCGACACCGGACGCCCATCCCGACTTTGATTTGCAGTGTAAGGAGACCTGGCCACCATTACCACGATGCTTGGAACAACTTTGCGACCTGAATGGCGAAGACAAGCAGATTTGGGCGAACTCTTTTATTTGGAGTTTGGTTCACGAACGGTTGGCGAAGTTGGTAAAAGAGACTGAAGAGCTCGCCAGTCATGGTGGCACCTTGGAGCTCCATTGTTGCAGCTTCAGCCACAAGTGCACCTGTGACAGCCTGGGTTGCAAGCCGATACCTCTGAAGTATTGGAAAGAGAGTTCTTCTGTTTCCAAACTTGCTGCGGAACTGAAGAAAGCAGCTGATGCACTTTGCAAAGGGCTGAATGGTGAGCATGTCGTCGAAGAAGATAAGGAGTCTCTACCAGAGCCATCGTCGCCACCACGATGGGATGTATGGCCCGAGGATATTGAGAAGCCTACTTGCGACGGATGGGATGAGAGGCCTACTAAGGCGGTGGTAAAGGAGGTGGAGCCGAAACAAGGATCCGCCATGAAAAAGTATCGCAAGTTCAAGAAGCGGAAGAACCAGAAGAATAAGGCCAAAGGATCAGCAAAGACAAATGCTGACAAGACTGGGTCTCCCACATTGGCATCTGCTGAAACTGCGTCAACTGGTTTTGGAAGCAACGAAGTTGTCCCTACTGAGGAACATGCAGGAGAATCGCAGCCTATCGATGTTTGGCCAGCTCAAGAAGAACCCGGTTGGCGTGAAATGCTCCTCCTCGGGGTAATCTCCATTTTTCTCTTCGTCATGGTCCGTTGGTGCATCCAGCGGCAGAATACAATGCGGGACGAGTATATAACCCGAGAGCAGGAAAAGTGGGCGGAGTTGTTGAAGGCGGTTGGAGAAGGTGAAGCTCGAAGGAACTCTAAAGGATTGTTCCTGGCTTTTGAAGAGTTCTTCAATCATGTCAGAGATTAGAGGGAAAGAAGTCATTTACTAGGTGTGCCCGAATAGTTTCAAGACGGCCCTTCGAGGTCGAATTGGTCGATTTACCTGCTCAGTAAATATATAGAACTATACCATAATACAAAGCTTCTTTTAATCCAGCCTGGTAGCGAGTCATCTTTTCGATTTTCATCATGTCGATCATGAAGTACTTGGGTGAAACGATTCACAGTTCGCTTGGCCAATTGCAATTAGGTCTCACACTGCTTCAGGAAGTTCTTTTGTCGCTATTGCACCTTTTAGCGACCCGCCGCCTAACGTCCCCACGATTAGCGACCTGATAAGCGAACCAATTAGCGACACCCAACCAGATTTTTAACCATCGGCACCACATTAAGAGGTATACGAATGGAACACGACACAACGTCAATCAAAGGTTATATCCCATCAAAGCACCTTTCGTTTCATATTTCTTAATATCAAAGCAGTAACGACCGACAAGCCAAAACAAACGAGTGCAACTCAAAGCACCAGAAGGAAGACAGCAACGCACAACCTGGCCAGGGAAGCCGTTCCTGAGTCGGACTCATCCAACCTCCCATCAAGTACTCGAGGCCGCCAAACAAAGAAGTACTTATCCAAGAAAAACGAAAGGCAAGAAACAGAACCTTCCAGCACGTCAAAAGACATTCCATAACCAACCAGCACCCTCTCAGTAGTTCGGGAGGTTACCCGATTGCTCAAACCTCTAAGCATACCAGCACCTCAGGCTGCTAATCTTGTCGTTCCAGAACCCACTGCCGTAGCTAAGATCCTCGAAACCTGGCTGCTGGGCACCGAAGTTATCACCACTGCAGTTGGAATCCCTGCGTGATTTGGTCAGCTTCCCCTTCCCGCAATCCTCTCCCACTCAATCATCGGTCCGGCTAGTACTATAGTGGACTTACACAAAGAACTGGCAGAACAAGCCACTGTTTGGCCCGACGGAGCTGATGCTATCGGACCAGGGGTATCCGAGGTTCACGCAACGTCCGTCAGGAACACCATTTACCTGTGCAAGTCTCGTCAGCAGTCAACCCCTCGGGCTATTTGTTTGATGGGGCAATAAACCTGCTTGCAAGTTGCGTAAACCCATGGTGCGTCACGGCAAACCCAAACCATGTCTCGAGATTGGCGCTTGGAAAGGTCACGCTTGTCGGTGTGACTTTCTGGTGCCGCTGGGCCAGCTGCAGACTCGGAGGCGGCGACGTAGGCTTCGAACGCGACGACATCAATGGGAGAGAGTTCCGCAATGGGAGCAGTAAGGGCGATGCGGGCGTTTGCTGGGGTAGCCTCCGCTGGGGCGGCGGAGGAGATGGCAACTCTGGCAGGAGCGGGAGCGGGGATGGCAGTGGCAGAGGCCAAAGAGATGGCGGCAAGGAGGGCGGTGAGAGTGAGCTTCATTCTGTTGAGATGTTTCGATGTGGTTGAGTTGGCTGGGAAGGTGATTGTAGTGAACGAAGAGGGGATGTTGTTAAGGATGGATGTTTGAGAGCGGGTGGAGAGGGGGGTTTTATAGGTTATCTATGCACGGAACGGATGAGATTGGATTCTTGCTGTATGCCTCTGTTCTGGATCATTGCATCAGTACTGAGGTTGATCTGGATGCAATTGGGCACGCCCTGCCAGTAATCATCGATCTGTCTGATCGTGCTTGAAGCCGGATCATGGATTGGCTCAGCTCGTAAGAGTCTTACCTGAGATCTGCTTGTGATTCTCCGAGTGGGATTATGGAGGTGTAAGATTTGGATGCAAGGGCGGGTCCGCTTGGGAGAGTCAACTTCTACCTTCTCGAAAAGGAAGTTAATTATGGATTGATCAAGTAGCCTGCCCATAGCTAACACCTAGTACTTGATTGATGCTACTCGCTGTGTATTTGGAAAACATGTGTGGGTTCACACGGGTTCCAACTAATATGCTATAAGACGTAAACAGTTTCTGTCCACACTCTTGATAAAGTAAGACGCTTGGAAGCTTTGTGAAAGATTGTGCTAAAGTTGCTTTGGGCGCATTCTCGATTTGGAACTCGTATTCCACTAGTACTTGGTAGCTTAAGAGGCCATCACATCGAAGTAAGGTTCTTGGAAAGATCTTTCCAACGGCAGGAGAAGAGAAGGTCGACGCAGAGCAGCTCTTGGCATCTCTCAGATAAAGCTTATAGGAACAGTGAATTGATGCAATTGAACAAAAGGCTAACGTGCACGTGCAGACTCAGCTAGTATGTAGTTCGAGCTCGCCCTCTTTCTACATCAGCAACCCTCCAAAACCTGGGCACGAAAAGTGATGCCAAGACCAAAACCTGTACGCCACTGGGGGGACCTGGATGAGCGATCTGGCGTGCGGCCCAGGAAACTGGCTCTTGCCCAGGGATTCAGTTTATAGCTTTCGGGATCCGGTTTCTGGGAGGATCTGGATATCGGCCTGGGGTTATGTCAAAGTCTGTAGGATCATTTCAGGGGGTGGTTCGGCGAAGTTCAGAGATTACATAGGCACTCGGGATGCCGAACTTGTGAGTCTGGACACTTCCAAAGTTGTTCCGGCGTGAATAATGTAGAATCCGAGGAGCC